>JZSA01005027.1:0-10177 GCA_000956155.1 Cotesia vestalis | reverse complement strand
TTTTTTTTTTTTAATTAGTATTAGTTTGTCGGGGTTGATTTGAAAAATATATCAGGTCTGAAAGTTCATCTATAGTATTTTATAATAAAATAGGGATGAATAGTTTCGCGACAGCTAATAGGTGGCGAAAAATAAAACGGAGTTTCCACTTCTAGAATGGCTAATCGAGTGATCAAGTATCATTGTAAATTTTTGATATATATCTTATTAGCAACCTTGCAGTTACTATGTGACTGCCGTAACTTGTAAACTATAGATAAATAAAATTTTGCTTTTTAAAATAATGACTGTTGTTAAATTGCAATGTCAGTTCTTAATTATTGACATTTTTGAAAATATAAGCTCATCCTGATGTTACACTCATCAAGAGCTTTCATTTGAGTACCCACATGCATTTTTAATATATTTTTCATATAATATTTACAAAAAAAAATTAATTTTGTTCAATAATAAGAATAAATAACTATTCAAAAATGTTGTATAGATATCATTTATTACAATTAATAAAATAATTTCATATATAATCTGATTATTAAATATAATTTTCTTCAATAATTCGTAAAAAGTTACTCGTTAAACAATAAAAATTTTTAACATTACAATAATTTTATTTAATAAACGCCTCCTTATAATAACACATTATTCTAATAATAATGTACTAACTAATAATAAAAATAATATTTAAATCAATATTAACAAAAATCAATGAACGATTAAATCGTTCTTTTATATACACTAAATAATTGCTCAAATTCATCTTAAACACAATAATCAATGATTAAATCTTAAACATTTTAAATCTTCATTAAATTCAAAACTCAAAAAAACAATATCGAATTATTTTTAATAAACATAAATAAATCTTCAAGTCGAGTAATAAAAAATAATTTTCAAAATTAATAAAATTACTTATTTATCATTGCTGCTATTAATCGGGACGAGTTGCAAAGTATTGCCGACTTTAATAGCTTTGAAGGTATCACCAGGTGATACAGTAGCTGCTTGAATGCGCGTTAACATAGCGTACCCTGAATTGTTTCCTAAATTTACAGTATTGTCTGCAGGTTGAACCTGCTGTTGCATCACAATAGGCTTCGAGTAAGTTTGTTGTTCGGCCATCGAAAATTTGATGTCGCTTCTTTTAATAGGAATCAGCTTATTAGGATCTATTTTTGTCAAATTAATAACTCGAGTAGTTTTCGGCTGGCTGAGTTTGTAACACGTGCTTTTAGTGTTATTATTGTCAACCACAGAGCTCATTGATTTGGGAATTAAAATTTTCGTAGTACCCGCAGAGATAGGATCTTGAAGAGAAGAAATACTTCCAATGGGAATCAGCTTCATTATTTTGTGAACGGGCTTTGCTTTAACGATAGTCGAAGCCGTTGGATTTAATTTATTTAGCTGTCCGGTTCTGATTGCCATTTGAGATACTTTTAAATTTTTGTGCACACTCTCAGCACTTGCACTCTGTACGACTAGACTTTGGTTATTTATTTCAGGCTCTAGTTTAACGATCGGATGCGCTGAGTCAGTCTTAATCAACTTATCTGGCAACAATGGAGGATTTTTTATGCACGAGTCAGATTTATAGCGGGTAAGAAGCTTCGTGCAGGCCTTTGGTTTCAATTCTTCACTGGAATTAAGTTTCTCCAACTCCATCTCAGCTACGCGGAGAATCGAGTCGTCCAATCGTTCTAGGGACCGCGATTTGTTGTCGAGGTTCGGAAGACTGTTTGTTCGGGAAAATGACGCAGTATCTAAAAATTAAATAATTGATCATAAATTTTCATTAAAAAAAATTTATAAATAAAAATAGAGTAATTTTTTATAAATTACCTGCATCAAATAATTTTCTTTTGCGCAATTTACGTTTGTCTATTGTAGGCGTACTGTAACAATTTTTTATAAACGTTTTGCTAGTCCCAAAATTGGCAGATGTTGCGGCGTATGAATGGTAAGAATGTGGCGTTAAACATTTATCTGGCGTGGACATACCAATTGATGAGCTGTGTATTTTGCTGACTGGTGTGTCTGCAAAATATATAATTGTTAATTTAAAAATTTATATTTTTTTTTTTAAATAGAAAATTAATTTTTTTCTATCAATAGATTGAAATTTAAACTTTACATTTAACTGTCACGTCAGTCGTGAGAATAGATTCATTTGTTTCAATTGATTGGCTTGAAATTAAAGTTTTTTGATATACAGTGAATATATCACAAAGTTTTTATTCTAAATAGAAACAATTGATGAATCTGGTAATTAACGTAAAAATTATGGACATGTCTATCTACGTAAAAAAGACACAGACACGTCTATTCTACGTAAAAAAGTCCTGATAAATCCACGCCGCGTGAATATAAGGGCCTTAAATCTTCGTTGCGTGGATTAATCATGATTTTTTTACATGTGAATAAACTCTTCTAAAAATTATTACATAATATGATTAAAAATCATTACCATTAATTAAAAATATGCCTTAAGCTGCGATAAAAAAATTCATATAAATACATCAGTAATTTTAATTCACGCTCAAAAACTTTATATATTTATTAATTAAGAAAATTACAGACACATTTGATTTACTTCATCAGCTAAAATTTTTTTGACAAATAAAAAGTCATACTTTCACAGTAAATTTTTTTTTTTATTAAAATTTACTGCTGATTAATTAAATGTGTCAATAATTATTGAATCTCAGCAAAAAAAAATAATTACCATTATCAAAAGACTCAGTAGACTCAACATCAGGCCCAAAATACTTAAAAATAGGTTTCTTCAGCGCTCTATCAAACAAATATATTTTCTTGATCAATCCAATAGCCGTCAGTACATTAGCAATGTCATACAATCGACGAACTTTGGTTTTGAACCTCGATCTGGACCCAGTGTCTCCCATCATTTCAGTCTGGTTATCCGCGTTATCAAGAATCAACACCTTAGCAGCTATTTCTAAATTAATAACTCCATTCTAAAACAAAATAATCGATCAAGTACTCTAAAATAATAAATAAAAACTTTAGCTATTATGAAAAATAAAATACCTTCATAGAGACCAAAAATAACATGACAAACTTCTGACACATCGCTCCGAGACTCTTGTCTTCCTTGATGGCCGTGTCACTGTAATAAGTTTCTTCATCGATAGGTTCTTCGAGCGACATCATCAGCTCATTGCACGAGTCGTCATTGTCGTTAGTGTAAGCCCGGAAGTTTTTCTGGATCTCCTGGATCTGTTCTCTGAGACCGAGCCTTATTGCCGTGGATTTCAGTCTGACCAGCGTCGCAGTCAGGTTACTCTGTCCGTGCCACAAGTACCGATTTTTCCCGGCCTTGGAGGCCATGTCCAGGCTCTCCAGGACATTGATGATGTCGTAAATACGCCGCTTCTCGGTGCCAAGGTCCTTGGCCGTTTTGTCGAGAGAAATTTCTCGAGTTTCTTGGTCTAGATTTAGCGGGTACATGTTCAAAAATCTGAAAGATTATTTTTATTAATTTTTTATGAGGATTAATTTAGCAGCTATTGATTCATTTTTAGAATTTTTTAACAAATAAATTTTGGCAAAAAAATTTGTAAAAAAAAAAAATTGACATTTAGAAATTTTTAAAAATTATAAATGCAATTTTTTTAAAGTAGTTTTTTTGAAAAGATTTATTTGTTAAATAAAATTAAAAAATTATCAAGTGGCTGCAACTGTCACGTCAGTCGTGAGAATAGATTCATTTGTTTCAATTAATTGGCTTGAAATTAAAGTTTTTTGATATACAGTGAATATATCACAAAGTTTTTATTCTAAATAGAAACAATTGATGAATCTGGTAATTAACGTAAAAATTATGGACATGTCTATCTACGTAAAAAAGACACAGACACGTCTATTCTACGTAAAAAAGTCCTGATAAATCCACGCCGCGTGAATATAAGGGCCTTAAATCTTCGTTGCGTGGATTAATCATGATTTTTTTACATGTGAATAAACTCTTCTAAAAATTATTACATAATATGATTAAAAATCATTACCATTAATTAAAAATATGCCTTAAGCTGCGATAAA
This sequence comes from Cotesia vestalis, assembly GCA_000956155.1. Lineage (NCBI taxonomy): Eukaryota > Metazoa > Arthropoda > Insecta > Hymenoptera > Braconidae > Cotesia > Cotesia vestalis. Next base: position 6,118 of record JZSA01005027.1, on the reverse strand, counting down.
AAAATTCATATAAATACATCAGTAATTTTAATTCACGCTCAAAAACTTTATATATTTATTAATTAAGAAAATTACAGACACATTTGATTTACTTCATCAGCCAAAATTTTTTTGACAAATAAAAAGTCATACTTTCACAGTAAATTTTTTTTTTTATTAAAATTTACTGCTGATTAATTAAATGTGTCAATAATTATTGAATCTCAGCAAAAAAAAATAATTACCATTATCAAAAGACTCAGTAGACTCAACATCAGGCCCAAAATACTTAAAAATAGGTTTCTTCAGCGCTCTATCAAACAAATATATTTTCTTGATCAATCCAATAGCCGTCAGTACATTAGCAATGTCATACAATCGACGAACTTTGGTTTTGAACCTCGATCTGGACCCAGTGTCTCCCATCATTTCAGTCTGGTTATCCGCGTTATCAAGAATCAACACCTTAGCAGCTATTTCTAAATTAATAACTCCATTCTAAAACAAAATAATCGATCAAGTACTCTAAAATAATAAATAAAAACTTTAGCTATTATGAAAAATAAAATACCTTCATAGAGACCAAAAATAACATGACAAACTTCTGACACATCGCTCCGAGACTCTTGTCTTCCTTGATGGCCGTGTCACTGTAATAAGTTTCTTCATCGATAGGTTCTTCGAGCGACATCATCAGCTCATTGCACGAGTCGTCATTGTCGTTAGTGTAAGCCCGGAAGTTTTTCTGGATCTCCTGGATCTGTTCTCTGAGACCGAGCCTTATTGCCGTGGATTTCAGTCTGACCAGCGTCGCAGTCAGGTTACTCTGTCCGTGCCACAAGTACCGATTTTTCCCGGCCTTGGAGGCCATGTCCAGGCTCTCCAGGACATTGATGATGTCGTAAATACGCCGCTTCTCGGTGCCAAGGTCCTTGGCCGTTTTGTCGAGAGAAATTTCTCGAGTTTCTTGGTCTAGATTTAGCGGGTACATGTTCAAAAATCTGAAAGATTATTTTTATTAATTTTTTATGAGGATTAATTTAGCAGCTATTGATTCATTTTTAGAATTTTTTAACAAATAAATTTTGGCAAAAAAATTTGTAAAAAAAAAAAAATTGACATTTAGAAATTTTTAAAAATTATAAATGCAATTTTTTTAAAGTAGTTTTTTTGAAAAGATTTATTTGTTAAATAAAATTAAAAAATTATCAAGTGGCTGCTAATTTTAATGTCATTAATTTTTGATAAAAAATTGAAAAAAATAATGAAAATTAAGTTAGCCGACATCTAAAAATTTATATAATTTTTTTAATTGAAAATATTATTACAAAAAAATAAGAAAAAAATTTTCATTTGCAAAAAAATTGAAAAACTTTAAGTGCAATTTAAAAAAAATTATTTTTTTGTTCCAATTTAATAAATAAAAAAAAAAATTAGAAACGTTGGCTAACTTTAGTAAAATAATTAGCAGACACGGAAATTTTTTTATTTTTCCATAAAAATAAACAACGTATAGAAAAAAGTTTTAGAAAATCACATTTATAATTTTTTAGAGCTTCTAAAGATGGAATTTTTCAAATAAATTTTTTTTGCTATAATTTGTTTCTTAAAAAAATTCTAAAAATTACTAAATGCCTCTTAATTTCAATAACACTGAAATTAGCGATCAGCTGTCAATTTAAAAAAATTTTTTAACAAATTAATTACAATAAAAAAATGCTTCTAAAAATTTTCACTTGTAATTTTTATTAATTTTTACATGTGAGACTTTTTAATTAACTTTTTTTTTGAATAATTTAATTGCTATAAAATTCCAAAAAAATTTTTAACATTTGTCAACTTCAGTGTTATTGAAAATTTCATTTTTTATAAAATTACTTACTTATTACACAGTAATCCCAGTGACTTTTGTTTCCTGGGTAATATCTTAAATCCATTTCCAATAGACCCGGATGCAATTGGAGAAGATTCACTAATATTATTATTGTTATTATTAATAAAATTAATATTACTATTAGTGATATTAATAATATTATTATTGCTATTATTCTGAGCTTTATTAAGACAATAATTATTGTCAGTAACGCTCTTTAAATTAGATGCCAATGATGTCAATAATCTTAAATTAGCTGTTGGAGAAATAGGTTCCGGCTTGGTATTGCTCAGTTCCCCGAGAATTTTCCTCTCCGGTGTCCGATTCCCGATCTCCATTTTTTTTCAGTTACCAATCACTTCAAGGATTAATTTTACACATTATTCCGTAAATATTTATTGAAAATAAGATTCATTTATAAAAATGAAATATTCAGCACTTAACCAAACATTGTCTTGACGTTTTTTATTTCGTTTTTGTTTTCAAGGTCCCAGAGATTTTTCGAAATAAAATTAACCAGCACATTTAGATCACAGATAATTAATCTGATATTGTTTTTGTTGTTTATGAAACACAGGTGATTGAACTTTATTGTTTGTTAATAATTATTGCATTAAAAATATGGTTATATATTTATTCCCGCCGATTTACAACGGCTGCTAACTCATCAAATTTTTTTTACTATAGTTCAGTTTTGTGTACAGTAAAAGATTTTTAAGTATAGTATGCTTTAGCTCGGGTCGGCAACAATGTTCCCGTCAGCATAAAAAATATGGTTGGATTTTGGTATTTTTTTAAAATTATTTTAATGAAATTTATAATATTTTATGTAAACAAAATATAAATTTTTAATAATATTAAAATTTAAGGAATTAAATATTCATTTATTTATTATAATTTATTAATAAGTTGCTCTATGACTACCAAAGTCTATAAGAATCAATGTAACAGATAATAATTAATCCGAACAAAAACAGTTTCACTGTAAAAAAATCGCGCCAAGTCCACGTTCATAAGACTATTAAGAAAAAAAAAATTTTACTGCATAATTATATTTAAATGACTAATATATCTCATGCTTTCTACTTTAATTACATATACATTAACAGAAAGTATTTTAAACTGAGTTATTGATGTTTTTATAAGTGCAAATTACACTACGATGCAAGTTACACTTACGACTATCATACATGAAATATGAGATATTTGTAATCATTAAATGAAAAATTAACTGCTTAGAAAATAGTTACAATACTAAAACACCAGACATAAGACGATTATTTATTTTATAATGTGATACTGAATTTATGAGGCGTCTAAAAATTTTTTTTATTTTTATAACAATTAAATTATGATGAAGAAAATTAAAAAAAAAATGATTTTTTTCATAATAATTTATTTGTTATAAATATTTTAGAAAGAAATTTTTGTTAAAGAATTTATAGATATTTCAAGAATAATTAAAAAATTTTATATTATTTAAAATATTGGCTAATTATTTACAAGAAAGGTCCACCATTTTAATTTTTATTTTTTTAACGAAATTATTTTTTTAATTTTGATATATTTTTTTTTTAAAATACATAAAAAATGAACAAAAAAAAAATAAAGTGTTGATTACGACAAGTTTACAAATTTTTAAAAAAATTGTGATATTCAACTTTTTTGTTTTAAAATTAAAAATTTGATATTTTCTATATCACCACCATAAATCCGCCGTAAGAACAAAGAAGTTAAAAAAAATAAATAAAATTTTCTTGCTATAATTTTTTTGTTAAAAAAAATTCTAAAAATTATCAAATGTCTTTAAAGTTCAGTGTCATAATTAAATATAAATTTCAGACTTACCTCTCGAGTATCTCTATCAACTGCAGGCACAGTTATAGCTTTTACAGATTTAGTTAACTTGGTAGTAATTTTTGGTTTTCCTCCACCCAATATAGACTTACAAAGTTTTATCAACGAAGGCACATCTTGGGTGACAAGAACATCACTGAAACTCTCAAATTTTCCATGCCTCTCTTTGTAATCCAAAAGCTTTTTTAACCGGGCTTTTTTTATGTCATACTTCTCGAAATCTGTTTCTGAACAATTGTTGATAATTTTAACTATCAATAACTCCTCTTCTTCACTAAACGCCTTTGGTTTTTGAATTTCTGGATTATTTTTTAGTCCTTCAGACCCTTCTAATCTAACAGCTGATGTGAAGAAATTTAATCTTGACAAGTAAACCTGAAAATTTTTTATTTTAATTATTTGTTAATTTTTATGACATTAAAGTTAGCTGTCACTTGACAATTTTTTAATTTTCTTTAACAAAAAAATTTGTTCTAAAAAATTATTTTTAAAAAATTGCATTTTTTATTTGTTAAAATTTCTACAAGTCCATTTTTTTAATAATTTTTTTTTTGCTGTAATTTATTTGTTAAAGAAAATTAAAACAATTGTGAAGTGACAGCTAAATTTAATTTCATTAATTTTTTTTTAATAGAGTAAAAAAATTAACATACAAAATTCAATCAATTTGACGTTTCGAATATAAAATAATAAAATATAAACAAGTTACCGGTTTAATTGCTTTTTTCAGTGTCCTTGTTATTGTTGACATCTTGATTTAAATATTCTATAATAGTTGTCATAAAATAATTTTATATAGACAACTGTCTTGTGAAATAAAACTTTTTGTGGTGATTGTTATGCTCAACAATATTTATATGTATTTGGCATATGTTTAACCTTTAAATACTAAGGAATGTTTGTTTGAAAATAAAAATAATAATTTAACTTGCATATTAGATTTATTTTTATTTGTAAAAGTTTACAAATCATAAAACTACATTTTTTTATTCACTATAATTTATATTGATATTTATTAAGAACTTTCATGAGAAATTTTTAAGTCACGTGCGTTCAATGTGCGACCACTAGTCCACGCTAGTGACTCCTTGATCATGTTCGTGAGATATTTTCAAACGGAGTCAAAATAACGAGGGATGACAATTGGAAGACGTTGATCATTAGATTTTCTTGATAATACTTAAATTAGCCCTACTTTTTTAATTTTTTGATTTTTTTGTAATATTCAATTAGAAATAAAAAAATATTTTTTAAAAATTGCACGTACACGGAAAGAAAAAGATAACACTGGATATCATGACAGATTATACTCAGTGATATTTGCGGTAGAAAAACATTCAGATAGTAGCTAAAAAAATCCAGATTATATTCATTATAATCTGGATTATACTCATTATAATCTGGATTATACTCAGTATAATCTGAATTATACTCAGTATAATCTGGATTATACTAGCTACTATCTGAAATTTTTTTTCACTCAGTATAATCTAGGATGACATCCAGTGTAATCTTGTTCTTACCGTGTATATTTTTTAAAATTTTTTGCGAGTGAAATTTTTTTTTTTATTTTCTTGTAATAATTTTCATTAATAAAAAAAATTCTGAAAATTGTCAGGTGTCTGCTAATTTTATTTTCTTTAATTTTTTATGAAACTAAAATTAGCCGACAACGAAAAATTTTTATTTTTTTTTAATAATTGAATTATTGTAATTGAAATTTTTTTTTTAAATTTTACATAAAGATATTCACAGAAACTATTAATGTAATTTAAAAAAATTTTTATTTATTACGATTTATTTAGTAAAAAAAAAAAAATTTCTAAAAATTGACAAATGTCGGCTAATTTTACTAATAGATAGAGTTGTTTTTTATAGAGAAAAAAATTTTTTTTTGGGAGAAAACGGGACTTGAAGAAAATTCGAAAAATCAGAAATTCAGATTTTTGACTCCGAAACATAAAAGTGGCCATAACTCCTAAAATAATGACTTTAGGGGCAAAATAGGCCATTCTAAATCGTCGCAAATTAAATTTGTGGTTCTGGATCACTTAAGTGGCCATAACTCCTAAAATAATTGCTCTAATTGCAATTCTGACCAGTTTAAATTGTTCCTCGGGAAATTTCCTACAAGATACAGTTGTTCTTTATAAAGAAAAAAATTTTTTTTTTGGAGAAAACGGAACTTGAAGAAAATTCGGAAAATCAGAAATTCGAAATTTTGACTTTGGATCATAAAAGTGGCCATAACTCCCAAAATAATTGCTCTAATTGAAATTCTGACCACTTTAAATTGTTCCTCGGGAAATTTCCTACAAGATACAGTTGTTCTTTATAAAGAAAAAAATTTTTTTTTTGGAGAAAACGGAACTTGAAGAAAATTCGGAAAATCAGAAATTCGAAATTTTG
>JZSA01005025.1:0-18999 GCA_000956155.1 Cotesia vestalis | reverse complement strand
CAGGCATGGACAGGCCTGGTCAGGCCTGAGGTATTTAACACTTCAGACATGAACAGGCATGGACAGGCCTGATCAGGCATGATCATGTCTAATTTCAGGTCTGGTCATACATGAACAGGCATGGTCAGGTCTGATCATTTTTTTCCGGGTATCGGTTTCATTCAATTTCAATTAATTTAAATATAAAAATTTACAAATATTTTTATTTAATTCTCACAGTACTTACTAGACACTTGTACAATTAAACCATCATAGACTTTCCAGCCGCCCGCTGGTTGTTTACCTCTTCGCCATTCAATAATATAACTAATATCAGGGTCTAAGGTGTCATTTTTGAAGTCTTCATAGGAAAAGTCTTGTATCCAATCCGTTGGTACACCGACACTGAATTTACCATTATCTTCTCCTGATACCCATTTTACTAAAGCGAATAATTCAGTCATCCTAAAAAAATAATCATATTACTAAATACTGCAACAAATAACCAAAAAGAATGCTGTTTTTGTAAAAAATATCAAAGTATTTTATATTTATTATATATTTTTTAGGATTTTTAATGGGTACGGTTAAGGTTTTGTTAATAAATAAACGCGAGGTTAATCAACTATATATATTGAAATGATTCACGACAGAAATATATATCACCCGGAGCCACGTGCACTCAGGACGGGGAGTTAGGTCGGAATAATAGTGTCCACTCCTACACTTTGGGTATCAGAGTTGAAGTTCAAAGGGTAGTAGTGGGGTAGAAGGCCCCGAAGATTTGCGAAGGGACACGAAGGAAATCTTCGGGAAATAGAAAAGCATGAGAAAATTGCGAAGGGGCAATAAGCCTTCGTGACGTCAGCGGGCCCGAGAGTACAGCTGGCCATGCTGACCTCGGGTCCTCTATCACTTGGGTTTATTGCACATAGAAAAAGGAGTAATAAACAGGAAAGGTTTTGGGAAAGTTGTTGGGAAAAAACTCATGGGAAAAACCCATAAGCCGGAGAGAAAAAGCTTCAGATCTTAAGTGTACAAATATTTACAACTTAATCCTATTACACTGTAAAATTTAAACTAAATTATTCTACTGTATTTACTACATTTTACAACTTTAAATCTTAACTGTAGCCTAAATGTCTAACAATAATAATTTTTATTTTTAACTAAATTTTAAAGTAATTTTTAAACTAAAATTTAATGTCAGCGGTCACATGACCGCCACAATAACAATAAAATGTTTGTTGAAAGGAAAAAAAAAATAGCTGTAAATAGTTGTACTCGAGAATATTATTACATATCAGGCTTACTCATTGATGAAATTAAATTCCGTCCATTTAAAAATTAAGAATTATTTTTAAGTTTATAAATAATGGCAGTATTTTTCATATCATTTTTATAATCAAGGAAATTAACTAATTAATTGTAATTAATCATTCCAATAAAAGCATTCAAATTAATAATAAATTATTGATCTCCAAAATAGTTTTTTTTTGTTATTTCAAATAAAATCTTTACTCTAAATAGTTTTAAACGCTACAGTGATTAACGTCTGCGTGAATGACGCTAGAGTGGTTCACGTTATCGTGAATGACGCTGAGCTATACCAAAAAGCAAGTGATAATGAAAAAAATTTTTAAGTGAATTAAGTTAACGTATTACATACGAAATAACATTAATACTTATGGGAAATGGTTAATAAACTATCATAAAGAAAAAATTAAATTTTTCAAAATATTGTTGTATAATCCAACAGAATTTAATAACTAATAAAAAATATTTTTATCAACTTAAAAAAAAATTTAATTTGAAATAATAAGCCTTATAAATCTGAAATTTTTCATTACAGCTTATTTATTACATTATAAATGTGTAAATATGTATAAATTACATTTCCAATTAAAACCTTTTAATATTAAAATTATTGGATGCATCAAAAATTTCTTCAATTCAAATAATTTATTTTACTCCTCTACAATCTCACATAACGGAGTACGTATTATACATTGCATATTTTTTCATGTATGGGAAGAGAAAATAATTCAAGCCTGAGTAAATTTAACAAATTCTTTGTACTAACATTATATTTTTTTTTTTTTTTTATTGAAAATTATAAAAGTACAAAAAGGCCTTGAGATATCCCAATTCAGCCTCAACAAACTGATACATAAATTTTTATAAACTTTATTATAAATGAAATCTTACCAACTAGTTATAATTATTATTGTCAACTTTTATAATTTATATTTATATACTCAATATACTCTCAGTATATTTAACAGAGTATTAAGGCACACTTACAACTAAGTATAATATATTTTTAAACTTTAACATCAGTCGATAAATTACATAGTAAATGTCTTTGGAACCAAACATAAGCGCTAAAATTTAAAACTTAAAATAAGTCTTATAAATATAAATATATAAGAACATCTCAAAGAATACAAATTATATAAAAATATCAATAGAATTAATAAAATAACTTAAACTTTTAATGATATCTAATGTTAAACAACTTAAAAGGGCTTCAATGTTGTGAGGACCAAATCCGTAAATTTTAAACAATAAATCAATTAATCGTTTTCTTTCTTTATCAAAACGAATACACTGGAAAAACACATGATTAGGAGATTCATCAGACATTCCACATAGATATAAGGCAGATTGAACTATACCTAGCCTCGCTAGACTAGATCTTAAGGAACTATGACCACTTCTTAAACGATTGATAGAGACTATGGTACGTCTATTTACTTTAACGTCATTGAACCAAGGTTTCCTACTAATCTTATAAAAATTATTGAAATAAAAAGCTCCCTTTTCAGAACTACAATCTATAAACCACTTCTTAAAACTGTTCCACATAAAATCTTTCCACATTTTTTTAAAGTCACTATTCGGTAAACATAAAGTAGTATCTCTGCCCTTATAAATAGCTTCCTTAGCAGCTTTATCAGCCATTTCATTACCATCAATATCACAATGACCCGGAATTCAATAAAAGTTAATCTGTTTTCCAAGTGAAGATAAGCTTCTGACTTGTTTCCTAATTAATAAAATTAAATATGACCTATTATTAGTATTCTTATCAGAAATTAAAGCTAACAACACACTTTTAGAATCAGAAAAAATACTAAAGTGTTTATATTCCGACTTTTCAATCAAATTTAGAGCTTCTATACAAACACGGCTGAGAGGGGGAAAGTGTCTCCATCTAGTGGAGAAATTATCAACTACTGCTTGCTCGCCACCGACATTGTCGACTTCCATTTTATCTACCTCAATATAGGATATACTTGATACTAATGAAGTTAGCCGTCAGCCGTCAATTTTAAAAATTTTAATAACAAATTTATTACAATAAAAAATACTTCTAAACATTTTCACTCATAATTTTTATTTATTTTCACATGTGGAGTTTTTTAATTCAATTTTTTTTTATAATAATTGTATTATTAAAAGAATGGTTCTACAAATTTATGACATTAAAGTTAACTGTCACTTTCGAAAATTTTTTTTAACAAATAAATTTGCTCCAAATGAGAAATTTTTTAATTAACCTTTTTTTTTTAATAATTTAATTGTTATAAAAATTAGAAAAAAATTTTAATGTCTGTCAACTTCAGTAACTTTTAAAAATGTTTTTAACAAATCAATTACAATAAAAAAATGCTTCCAAAAATTTTCACTAGTAATTTTTATTAATTTTCACATGTGAAACTTTTTAATGATATTTTTTTTTTAATAATTAAATTGCTATAAAATTTTTTTTTTGAAATAATTACTCAGTAATTAAAAAAAAATAAATTAATTTATTTTTATTTTCTTGTTACATGAATCAATGATGGTATTTGATTCTTTTATTCACAACGTACGTTATATTTTAGAAAAGGAAAAAAAAAATTTACAAATAAAGTTCTTAAAAAAATAAAAGTAGGGTGAATATGATAACGAGTGAATAATTTAATAAAGTGATAATTGAAAACACCTGTACTCACGGATAAATTTGCCAGACGACTTTTAAAGTCAAAAAATTATCACAGAAACCTGCAATAAATTTTTGACAGAAAACAGCAATCAAACAAATTTATCAATGAATAAAGTAAGATACCCATTCACTTGCTGTCATATTCATCCTAGCACCAGTCTTGGGAGTTTCAATATCACTTTGTTTTTAGTTTATTTACATTTGTTTGCTTTGGCTTGGTTTTTTTTTTTTTATTGTTCGGGAATGTAGAGATCACGATGTTGTTTAGTCAACTTCTTCAACCGTTGGCCCGGAGTAGCTGTTGTTGTTGTTTCCCTGGGCGTACTGTGCTCCACAGTTCTGGAAATCTGCAGGGTTGGCGCCTCCACCACCTTGATGGAGTTTGGTCATGATTGGAGAGCACTGCTTCTGAATCTCGTCTAACTTGTGTTTGTACTCTTCTTGGTCTGAACAAAAACAGTTTCACTGTATAAAAATCGCGCCAAGCCCACGTTCATAAGACTATTAGGAAAAAATATTTTTTCCCTTTTCAATTTATTTCATACGAATTTAAAATTTTTCTTCTAAACTGTTAGAGTACAGGAAAATTTCCAGAAATAGATGTTGTAGGAAAGTAAATTTCCCGCAATTTTTCTATCACATTTTTTCTTCTGTCTTCAATAGAATATAAACTACAGCAACTTAAATAAGAAAAAAAAATTGTCGCGTGGGGTACAAGTGTATATTTATCTTATTTTGGGTTTTCTATATGAACTGTTGACTATATAATAATCTTGTATACAATATCTTTTGTCGAATAGAAAATTTCCAACAATTTTTGTATGAAAAATTTTTTGTATCGGTACTAGGATAAACAATACCGTAACGTAAAAAAGAAAGAATAATTAAATTTGTGGATTAATTTACTTTAAACTAAATTGAGGATTTCTTATGATACAGTTGGAGTTATCGGAAAACGGTAAGAATCATTTTTTTTTGCAGAATAAATTTTCTACAACTTTTAATCAGGATATTTTCCTTTTCCTCCTATACAATGCAAGCTACAGTAGTTCGTATTAGGAAAAAATTTTTCCCTTTTCAATTTATTTCATACGAATTTCGAATTTTTCTACTAAACTATTAGAGTACAGGAAAATTGTTAGGAATAGATTTGGTAGAAAAGTGAATTTCCCGCAATTTTTTTTTTACATTTTTTTCATTGTCTTTAAAAGAATACAAACTACAGCAGTTGATGAAAAAAAACAAAAATTGTCGCGTGGGGTACGAGTGTATATTTATTTTATTGTGGGTTTTCTACATGAACTGTTGACTATATAATAGTCTTCTAAATAATATTTTTTATAGAATAGAAAATTTCCAACAATTTTGGTCTGGAAATCTTTCTTGTATCGGTACTACGATAAACAATACCGTAACGTGAAAAAGAAAAAAAAGTGAATTTGTGGATTAATTTACTTTAAACTAAATTGACGATTTCTTATGATACGGTTAGAGTTATGGGTAAACTGTAAGAATCATTTTTTTGAGCAGAGTAAATTTTCTACAACTTTAAATTAGGATATTTTCCTTTTCCTCCTATACAATGCAAACTACAGTAGTTCGTATTAGGAAAAAATTTTTTTCCTTTTTAATTTATTCCATACTAATTTCGAACTTTTCTACTAAACTATTAGAGTACAGGAAAATTGCTAGAAATAGATTTTGTAGAAAAGTAAATTTTCCGCAATTTTTTTCTTACATTTTTTTCCTATCTTCAATAGAATACAAAGTATCGGTATTAGGATGAAAAATACTTTAGCGCGAAGAAGAAAAAAAAATTTTATAGAAAAGACAATTTCCTGCAATTTATAACTCATTTGATTTAAACTCAAGCACAATTCGAAGTTCAAGATTTCGTAAATTTCATTCATAAATTCATAGCTTTGAAGATCAAACTCAAACCCCACGCGACATGTATGGGCAATATATACCCCACGCGCCAATTTTCAAAAAAATTAATTAAATAACTATACATTCGAAAAATGAATGCATAGATAGGCTTATTAGGGTATGAAATTGCTATATATTCCACATTTTACACCCCTCAAAATTTGGTCGGCGAATGCCCCATTAGACAACGCAGTTTGTCACGACGATAGCGTCGCCAATTTACAACGGATCGTTACCAAACTCAACATACTTATTCTACAGATAGATACCGAAGTCAAATTCGTAGATGAGCTTAATCGGTCAAGTAATTTAGAAATGCTATAATTCTTAAATTTTCAAGATCATAAATATTCATATTTCTTCACTTTCTTACACGTATAACTTTTGAATAGGAAAACTCATCAAATTTATGTTTCATTCGTAAGCTCTTTGAATAAGCTTTAATTTGAGTACCATATTATATGTATAGTCTCAAAATTAGGGCCTATTCCGCTATGCTAAACATGAAATTTTTAGTAGATATGGTTCAAAAGTATATATATGTATATAGTATGTATATATTGTGACGTTATTTTAACGACCGGGGTCTATTCAAAATGAATGTTACTAGCACCAACGGATTTTTGTAATTTGAAGCCGATATTTCAAGGCCAAATATCATAAAAAAAATAAGTTTAAGGATCAAAAATAAATGTTTTGTGATTTAAGTAAGTGTTGATGCCGAATAACAAAGTTTATAATTTTCGAGTGAACATAGAGAATTAATGTTATAGTTGAGATTTTAGAATTTACAATAGTAGAGTGAGTTTTAGAGTCAAGTTAAGAAAAATATTAAGGTCAAGTCACTTAAGGGTTTTATTAAGTTATTTTGAGTTTTGAGTTTTGTGTTTCGAATTTTGAGTTTTGAGTTTTTAGTTCTGAATTTTTAGTTTTGGGTTTTGAGGTTGCAGAGGACGTGGGTAAGTCAGCTTTACCGTGGAGTGGGACTGTAAGTCACCCGTTTTCGTTTAACGTTAGACATCAATCTAACCCTTTGAGACTTTCAGGTGGAAGGCCTAAGTCTGGTTGAGATGCCAGCGCTCCGAGGTAAAGGAATATAACGAAACCATATTAGATCAATTTAAGTTTTAGTTTATGTTTTAGCTAGTTTTGATAATTTCTAGCGAATAAAAAATTATCTACTTTTGATTAGTATATGTCTTGAGTTTTTGAGTTTTGATCCCAGCCGTAGTCAGTTCCTGGAGAGCATTCACCAAAGGAATATCCGTACTCAGAACCTCAATTGTTAGATTAAAGATTAAAATATTTGGGAATTAATTGGTTATAGAGATTTTAGTTGTGAGTGAGTCACGTTTAACAGTCGAGTTTTAGACTTCGTAGAGAACAGTCGTGTTAGAGAGTTGCCACTGGTCACTTCAGGTGATCGGAAGTGCGTAGCGTTTCAGTTTCAGGTTAAGGTTTCAGTCTTTTGCATTTTATTTTGGGCTCCAAATAAAAATACGTTGTTATGAAGTTGTATTAAATAATATAAAACTCACTCAGCATCGACGTTGTTTTTAAAAGTTATGAGATCGCTCTGTTTATTGCAATTTGAGCATTAATAATTGAGTTCTTAGTTATGAGACATTAAATACCAATTTTATAGAATACTTTTGTGTTGTGAATAATTTAGGGTACGTTGACAGATTTATTTGAAAATATTGTTCAAGTTTTTTAGATTCATTTATTTATTTGAGATTATCATTTTAAGATTAATTTATTTTATTTGTTTAATTTTATAAGAGTAAGGGTCTGTAACATGACTATAGCGTTTCCTATTATTAGTTGTACTGTTCCGATAATTTTGTAGTGGTGATGTTCAAGTTTGTTATTTAAGATAGAGTTTTTTTGAATAAACAAGGATTTTGTTGGGCATAAATTTTTGGTCTTGCGAATAAAATCATTGCAATCATGGATCCACTTTCTACTCGAATCACATCCTCTCTCCACTAACCAGCACACTGAGCAACCACGAGGTATCCCGTTGTCTTTCCGGTTGTTGTTTATTTGGTCTATATTTTGTTAAGTTTTTGTGTTTCCGATTGAGTTTACGTTTATTAGCTAGTTTGATAATTTCTAGTGGATGAAAATGATCTAGTTTCGTTTAAGTTCAGGTTACGTTTATGTTTCTGTTTAAGTTTTCGTTTGAGTTTGGCTAGTTTGATAATTCCTAGCGAATAGAAATTATCTGATTTCGCTTTTACTGGTTTGGTAATCCCAGTGATTAAAAATTACCTGGCGCCCTATTTTTATTGAGACCAGAGACCGAAAATCGGAAAGCTACCGAAGTATAATTTAGAATTTTAGTGAGAAGTAAGTTCCCGTATAACCCCGAGCAAATTTCGATTATTAATTGATAAATCCGATTTTAAATTGGCGGTTTACGCCAAGGCCTGGAAACGTGGGACACTGTAACGATCGAACACCTAAATCGACTTCAAAAATTCTCGTTATAAATTGGCGCTCAACGTGGGGCCTGTGAAATGAGATAAACAACACCTTAAGATCCATAATTTTGTTGCAAGAATTTTATTCGCGGTATTTGAGTTAAAAGTTATTGAGAATTATCCAAAGAATTTTAGAGATAAAGTTTAATCTAAAGTTTGTGTAAAAGATTAGCCTCTGTAATACGTGAAAGTTATTTCTTAAGTTTGTTAGTTTTATAGTTCCGAGAAAACAGTACAGAGAAAGAGAAAATAAAATATCAATTTTAGTTACTCAAATATTTTTGTCAACGTTAAATAAGTAAAAGTGAGTTCATCGAGTCTTCATAAAGTATCATATTTCGAGTACAGTAATCCTTCAAGGAATGTAACTTTGGCTGTCGAATATTTCTCAGCCAAAGAAAGAAAAGAAAGAATATCTTTGTTATAAGCTAAGGCTTAGATGCTACAGAGTAATCAACAGCTCAAGTGATGACACGAGCGATACCACCCTTTTTGCTATGGTGACAACATCACCGAAAAGCGAGCGAACCGACTCGATGCCTATCAGGGGAAGTAGCTTAGCCCTCCACTCTTATCGGTGGAAGGGGTAACAAGGGGCGAGCACTGGGCCCTAGAACTGTCCTAATTGGCTAAGACGCTCGAGCTATGATCGAATATCGATACCGGCGGTGGCGGAGAAAAATCTCAAGACGAAATCAACCCCGGAAAAAGTCATCGATCACAGCTCATTCCAAAGTGACTATTAGTACGATTCAGGTGTGTCTGCTAATAATTCAAAATTTACCAAAGTTCTTTGTGTCATACAAGCTACTTTAATTTAAGTCTTACTGCTATTACAAGACAATTAATTCCGAAGTTAATTACAATGAAATTACAAAAGGAATTACGATTATTTAACAAATGATTTTGGTAATAATTAAGTGATTCCATTGAGTTGATTCTAGTTGGTGCACATACAGATAATAAGGCTACATTATTCAAATTAAGTTACATTATTCAAACAAGGTTTCAGTATAAAAATAAATTTAAGTTGTTAATCTTCTGTAAGGGTTTCTGAATTGGTGAGTTTAATAACAACATTTGATTAATAAGTTCATAATAATTTATTAATAATAACAGCTAGTTAGCTAATAGTGAACAATAATTAAGTTAACATCAGAAAACTCCTTACACCCTGAATATACCTCTCCCGTTACATTGATAAAATATTCCAAGTGAGTTACAGAAAAAAACCTAAGTTACATTTGGTACATCATACCTTTGTCTCGTGTACAAAGACTTGCCTTTCCCCACCCCTTTCGGGTATAGTAAGTGAGCGACGATGTCGGACGACGGTTCAACGCAGGACGCTCAACAGGAGAGGCGTACGAACGTCAAAGAGACCAGCACCTAGGATAAGGACAACCGGAAATTTCGTTTTAGATCACCGTATAACGTTGTACCCGGACAGAATCCCGAAAACCCGGGGAATACAGGTCAACCAGGTCAGTCGAACACCGGTACATTGCCAAAACAAAACCGTTACAGTTGCGATCGCGATCAATTGAGTGAGCTTCCACCCCGGTATAACACCGTATCGCGGAAGTCGAATTAACTAACAAAAGACAAGGCGTTGGCTGTTGATCGCCTTTTTAAATACTCGCGGTGCTGAGATTGCAGAAGTCCCCGCTAGTCAACCAGCAGTCGCTTAGTTTTTATTTTATTGTGGCTTTCGCGCATGGAGAAGTCTTCCATCTGCGCGGGTGATTTAAATTTAAAAGAAAAAATTTGGGGTGGACATAACAGGGGTAAGCCCAGGTGGGTTCGATCCTGGCGTATACTCTATTTTTTTTTCTTATATTTATTATTTCCAAGGTAATTACGAATTATTCAAGAACAATTAAAAAATTCAAAAAAAAAAAAAATTATTTTTGAAGATTATTCTCAGCATTTGCTGAGTTAATTGTTTTCTTTCTTTTTTAACGCAAGTTAAATACTGAAGCTTCATTTAAAACGTTCATATGCGATTTTTTAAACTTATTACAATTATACATAATAAATATTTAATTTATAAAACACAAAAATTCAATTTATGATGAAATTTCATGCAAAAAATACTTTATTAACAGTATTAAAAGTTAAATTATTACAACTAAACAACAGAAGTAGATAAATGTAATAAGCTATACAATCATACATAAATTTTATAATTTTCTAAGTAAATAATTTATTCTTTATCACGATTCTTAACATTTCTAGTTTTCTGATACTTTTTCCAAGCTCTCAAGAACATAAAGTCGTAGTTTTTTAAATGATCCTTCTTCCCCGATAAATGATCGTTTATGGCCAAGCACCAGTCATCAATAAACCGCCTAATTATTGTAGTAATTGTTTGTTCATGCAAATGTTCACGATGTTGAGCACATAAGTGCTATCGATATTGTTTTGCTTTATCGTATCTTTCAATATTGAACATATTTTGAAGCGATAACAATGAAATGGCATCGCACTGCTTAATATTTTTAATACTTTCGTATACTTAAGGTCAAATCCAGATTCCGCACAATTTCCTTGCCGACAAAATGAAATTTTATATTCGGCACAAGCATGTGCTTTTTTCAAAATTTGCGGTAAGATTTCATTTTTACGACAGAAATGAACACAGGCGCGAGACGAGTTGATCAGTCATTATATCGCGTGTATGAATGGCTTATTTTCACGCACCGACCCTCCGTGGCCAGAAATCAAGAGAGTGAAGTACACGCATCGCAACATGTTACCGTCATTCCAATTAGTCATTTCAGTTCAACATTACTGGACAATGGTCGAGATGGAGGTGCAGGCAATCCGCCAAGAAAGGATAATACAGTGGGCAAACAATTATCGTCCCCCACCGCTACCGAGAAACTCACTGTGTCCATCGTTTGCCTACTCAACTGAGGATCAGCAGACGGGACGATATAGAGCTACAGATCAGCGAGGTACAGATACACGTCATTCGGGTTGAGATAGAAGAGACCCTCTACCTTTGAGAGTAGCCCTAGACTCCGAGGATGAACCTCAAGAAGAAATCGAGAGTACCTTGGAAGTCGAAGTCCTAGTCGACCACTTGGACGCGCTAAAGTTAGGGCGAAAGGCCTCAAGGCCTAAGGGTAAGCCCCAAAAATTCGTTAATAAGAATAAACAGACTGCTACAGACTCTAGAACCAACAGTGTAACGAGCCTACCAGAGCCGCTGGCTTCGATCCTCGTTACTAACGACAGCTATCCCAAGGCTGATAATACGGCTGCAGCTTCAGTGCCACAGTCCAAAGAACTTCAATGTTGGAACTGTGAGGGGACAGGACATCGTCACCGTGACTGTCCAAAGCCCAGACGAATCTTTTGCTTCAGATGTCGAGCCTCAGGATACACTACAGCAACGTGTCCATTCTGTAACCCGTGAAACGAGCAACAGTGAGACCCCAACCGACGCGGGAATCACTAAGAAAACACCCGAAGTTGGACCAGTCAACCCAGGATGCAGCCAACCCCGTGAGAAGCTCGAGAAGTGAGACCAATAAAATTCCGGTCATCATTGATTTTTCTCAGCTACAGAATGATTCCATAAAACGAGACGACAAGTCTCCAGCAGTTTTCTACGTCACGATATACATCGGTGACCAACCATTAGAAGCTCTATTGGACTCAGGAGCATCCAAATCGTTCCTGGGACCCGAAGGAATTGCTCTAGTGACTCGTTTGAACTTGCCGACCGAACTGGTGCCTACGCGCCGAGTTATACTCGCCAATGGCGAGGAGCAGCGAGTTAATCAAACGACTACAACGGAAATACAGTACAGAAACGCATGGTTACAGCACAACGATACTGGATGCCTTCCTTGTCTCAACCCTGTGTTTTGGGATTGGACTTTTCAAACGCAGCTGAGATGGTAATCGACTTCTCAGCTAACCTATGGTATTCCAGCTCAAAGCTCGAGGAAAAACATCAGTTCGTAAAAGGAACGGTTTCCTCATGCGCAATCATTTGCTGCGGTATTCAGACTCTTACAGTGGAACAACAGGACCAGCTACAGGAATTCCTAGATCATAACATTCTACCATCAGGAAAACTTGGGATGACGAACTTAGCAGAACACAATATAGATGTCGGATATCATCCACCGATCAAGCAAAAACCGTATAACGTGACGCCCATACTGCAGTAGAGTATTTGGAAAGAAGTCGATAAAATGTTAGACGAAGGCGTCATAGAGGTATCCGACAGCGATTGGTCAAGCCCCGTAGTCATGGTACGGAAACCGAATGGGAAGTGGCGATTCTGTATTGACTACAGAAAATTAAATGCCGTCACTAAGAAAGACGCGTATCCGATACCAAACATGACTGGTATTTTGGATCACCTACGACAAGCTAAATACATCACGACTATAGATCTTAGTCAAGCTTACTATCAGATCCAAGTTACGCAGCGCACCAGACCACTAACAGCTTTTGTAGTACCAGGTAGAGGATTGTTCCAGTTTCGAAGGATGCCTTTTGGCTTAACTAATGCTCCAGCAACCTTCCAGAGGATGATAGACCAACTTATTGGTTTAGAAATGTATCCACACGTTTTCGTATACCTGGATGACATTATTGTTGTTACAGAAACATATGAGGAACACTTGAAATGGTTGAAGAAAGTGTTAGAGAAACTTCATGGTGCCGGACTAACAATCAACCGAGAGAAAACGGAATTTTGCTGCTCCGAGGTCCGTTATCTTGGATTTCTCGTCAATTCCGAAGGGTTACAGGTCGATCCAGAGAAAACTTCAGCAGTGAAAGAATTTCCAAGCCCACGCAACATCAAACAGCTGCGGAGATTTTTAGGCATGGCGTCTTGGTATAGACGGTTCATCCCGGAGTTCGCTACCACCGCGGCTCCACTCACAAAACTGCTGAAAAAGGACCAACCATGGAACTGGGGTCCCGAACAGGATACAGCTATGCAGACGTTAAAGGAATACCTGACTTCAGCCCCAATATTATCGTGTCCAGAGTTCAGTCTACCGTTCACCTTGCAGACTGACGCAAGCTCAGTAGGACTCGGCGCAGCCTTGACACAGTTTATTGGCGATCAAGAACGAGTTATCGCTTATGCGAGTCGAACCCTGACTGACGCGGAGAGGAAATACACCGTCACCGAGCAAGAATGTCTTGCAGTTATTTGGTCTATCCGCAAGTTTCGGTGTTACTTAGAAGGGTATGAATTCACAGTTGTTACAGATCATAGCAGTCTACGTTGGCTACACAACCTCAAAAATCCAACAGGTAGACTTTTCAGATGGGCGTTAGAGCTCATGGAGTACTGATACACCATCGTCCATCGAAAGGGAGCTCTACACCACGTTCCAGATGCCTTATCCAGAATTCCAGAAGGGCAGAATGAAATCCTTGCAGTGATAGGCGATGATATAGACCGCTGGTACGACCGACGTGAAAGAGATGTACGACGAAGGCCTGACGAGTTTCCGGACTGGCGAATCGATAGGGAGGTATTATATTTCCACAGGCCCTCGAAGTTCGCAGAAGCAGAATTGGAAGACCTCAATGCATGAAAACTAGTCTTGAGGAAAAGGTATCACCAACGAGCTATCACCGAGTGTCACTCAACACCTGAAGCAGGACAAGAGGGTGGCCAATACATACCATTGACCAAATATGTTCCAGGATGTAGTCAAACATGTGCGACAATGTGAAGTCTGTCAACGTACAAAGGTCGAACAAGCACCACCAGCAGGCTTCATGGGTAAAAAGTTTGTTCAGGGACCATGGTCCATGGTCGCTACAGATATTATGGGTCCGCTACCTACAAGTAGGAAAGGCTATTCTTACTTATTAGTCATCTCAGATTTGTATACTAAGTGGATCGAGCTAAGATCACTCAGGAGAGCTACAGGTACAGCAATCAGTGAGGCTCTGGAAGATTTAGTCATATTGAGATGGGGCGCACCACAAGTGCTACTTAGTGACAACGGTTCTGAGTTCGTAAACCGAGATATCAGTGCACTGACAGAGCGTGTGGGAATTAGGCATATGACAACACCACCATACCACCCACAAGCTGATCCAGTAGAGCGAGTAAACTTAGTGTTGAAGACTATGATGACAGCGTTTTTAGATGAAAATCATCAAGCGTGGGATCAACACATCTTGCAATTTCGCTTCGCTCATAATACAGCTTTTCATAGTTCTATCTAGGCGACGCCAGCTTTCCTAAACATGGGAAGAGAGCCCGCGACTACAGCACCGTTACGACAAGACCTGTTGAGAGACCCCGACATAGTACATCGTCCAGTGCAAGAATGGCAAGCACGAATGAGGCAGCTGGATAACTTGGGAAACAGCATCGTGCATGCTCTAGATACAGCTTTCAGAGAAAAGCTCATTATTACAACCAACGATATCGAGCACGTGAATTCCAAGTCGGAGATTTGGCATGGAAAAAGCACTTTGCGCTATCCAATCCAGCTAAGAAAATAGCAGCCAAATTGAGTCATAAATTTCATGGTCCATTTCGAGTCTCACGTAAAATTTCGAAAGTCGTTTATGAGCTCAGTGATTTAGAAGGGACAGTGTTGGGGAACTACTCTATTCAGCATTTAAAGCCTTACGTTCCCTCAGAATAATTCTACCCCTTAGTTATGGGTTCCTTTCCCCGTTACAGTTAATCTCATTTTTTTTGTAGTTACAGTCAAGCATTGTTGTTACCGTTCACTAATAAGTTTATATTACAGATCCTAAATGTCAGAACGTAGACTAGCTGAAGAGATGGCTGACCTAGAGATGGTCATCGACGTCTCCGATGACGACTCCGTATTAGAGGAGCAACCCGCAGAAAATCAAGGCGAGGACGACTACGAGAGCATTTACGACGAGTTACCGCAAGAACTACCATGGGTTCTGCCTGAAGACCAGTTTTGGGCCTCCATTCGCCCATATGCTGGGTACATGAGATGGTTGGATTACTACAAACCCGGATTTCTCAAAGCTCTAGGGAAGATGTTTGTCCGCATGAGCCACAAAAAAGATGGCACATGTCCGTTCCAGAAATTATCTGGTTATAAAATTCAGGTGTCAGAGGAGACAAAACCAGACGCACCTAAACAAGATGCAGAGATCCAGGCAGGACCAATTGACGTGTCACGCAAGCACCCAGACGGATGTCGTCGAAGTCACGATGGAGGTCACCGAAAATGACTCACTGACCTCCGAGAACAAGCTCCAGGTCCCCGACAACGATCCAGAGGCAACATTAGCCTCCAAAGCCAAGTCAGAAGCACCGACAAAAGTCCCACTGCGTAGACCATCGGAGAGGCAGCCATTGAGACCACCAGTGTCAGCGAACGAGAGGCTAAAAAGAGAGCGGGAATTCGGACAGGTCACAACGACTAAAGATCAACGATACTCACGCTCAAGGGAACGAGGAAGGTCCAGTCAGCGCCGAGAAACCGAGTCGAACAAGGCAAAGACTCGCTACGCTACAGACAAGGAGAAAGAGGACAGGAAGAATAGAGTTCCACTCAGTGAGCGATCTAGACCAACCACCTGGGAAAACAACAAACCATTTACGTGGCGCGGCAGACCACGAAGATGTTGGAACTGCCGAAAGGAAGGTCACCCGTATAACCAGTGTCCCGAGGAACGAACTATCTTCTGCCAGATGTGCGGTAGAGCTGGTGAGACCGCTTGTACATGTCCACACTGCAGTGAGGCGTGGAAGGCGATGGGTCCGTACCGACGAGAGTATGGAGGGAACGTCCCATGGGAGCAGCTAAGGAAAGCTCCAAGACGAAGCGAGAGTCAGAAGTCACCAGTAGACCGTCGTTGAGAGCTTACATCCACGGGTTACAGATACCGGATAATACAGTTACAGCTGAGTTTAACACTCGTCATCGATACATGTTCAGAAACCTTACCTCGCTAAGGCGACGTGATTACAGTGTGGCCCATGGCCAAAAGTTCCACGAAGTTTATTAAATAAAACGTTAAAAGCGGTTACAAAACCGCGAAATAATTTTTGTGTCTGCAAGCTGTAGAACTCGCAGAAATCCAGCTACGAACACCAAGTGAAGACGAAAGCACGTAGTGCCGTAAGACAGTCATCAACCACCAAAGCCATAGATCTGATCCAGTGTTGAGCAGCTCAAGTCATACAGTCTAAGACAATTATCGAAGCAGTATAGTCAACAACATTGACGTTCAGAAAGGAAAACATCAACGTTCAGAAAGGATAACATCAACGTTCAGCGAAGGATAACATCAACGTATCGAAAAGCACCCCCAGGGGATGAAGAGTTGTGACGTTATTTTAACGACCGGGGTCTATTTAGAATGAACGTCACTAGCGCCAACGGATTTTTGTGAATTTATGCCGATAGTTCAAGGCCAAATATCATAGAAAAAATAAGTTTAAGGATTAAAAATAAATGTTTTGTGAATTAAGTGAGTGTTGATGCCGAGTAACGAAGTTTATAGTTTTAGAGTGAATGTAGAGAATTAATGTTACAGTTGAGATTTTAGAATTTTTAAGAGTAGAGTCAGTTTGACAGTCAAGTTGTGAAAAATATTAAGGTCAAGTCACTTAAGGGTTTTATTGAGTTATTTTGAGTTTTGAGTTTTGTGCTTCGAATTTTGAGTTTTGAGGTTGCAGAGGACGTGGGTAACTTAGCGTTACCGTGGAGCGGGACTGTAAGTCACCCGGTTTCGTTTGACGTGAGACACCAGTCTAACCCTTTGAGACTTCCTGGTGGAATGCCTAAGCCTGGTTAAGATGCCAGCGTACCAACGTAGAGAAAAGTGACGAAAGCATATGGGATCAATTTAAGTTTTAGTTTACGTTTTAGCTAGTCTTGATAATCTCTAGCGAGTAAAAAATTATCCACTTTTGTTTACGGTTATGTTTTGAGTTTTTGAGTTTCGATCCCAGCTGTAGTCAGTTCTTGAAGAACATCTACCAAAGGAATATCCGTACTCAGAACCTCAATTGTTCGATTAAAGATTAAAATATTTGAGAATTAATTGATTATAGAGATTTTAGTTATAAGTGAGTCATGTTTAACAGTCGAGTTTTGGACTTCGTAGAGAACAGTCGTGTTAAAGAGTTGCCGCTGGTCACTTCAGGTGATCGGACGTGCGTAGCGTTTCAGTTCCAGGTTAAGGTTTCAGTCTTTTGCGTTTTATTTTGGGCTTAAGATAAAAATACATAGTTATGAAGTTGTTTAAAATAAAGTAACAAGTTACTCAGCATCGGCATTGTTTCTAAAAGGTATGAGATCGCTTTATTTATTTTAATTTGAGCGTTGATAATTGAGTTCTTGGTCATAAAATATTAGATAGCCAATTCTATAGAATACTTTTGCGTTGTAAATAATTTAGAGTACGTTGACAGATTGATTCGAAAATATTGTTCAAGTTGTTTAGATTCATTCATTTATTTGAGATTATTATTTTAAGATTTATTTATTTAATTTTATAAGAGTAAAAGTCTGTAGCATGACTATAGCATTACCTCTTGTTAGCTGTATCGTTCCGATAATTTTGTCGTGGTTATGTTCAAGTTTGTGATTTAAGATAACGTTTTTGGTTAAATAAATAAGGATTTTGTTGAACATAAATTCTTGGTGTTGCTAATGAAATTATTGCAATCATGGATTCACTCTCTACTCGAATCACACCCTTTCTCCACGAACCAGCACACTGAGCAACCCCGAGGTATCCCGTGGTTTTTCCAGTCTTTGGTTATTTGGTCTATTTTTTGTTAAGATTTCGTGTTTCTGATTGAGTTTACGTTTATTGGCTAGTTTGATAATTTCTAGCGAATAAAAATGATCGAGTTTTGTTAAAATTCAGGTT
This sequence comes from Cotesia vestalis, assembly GCA_000956155.1. NCBI lineage: Eukaryota > Metazoa > Arthropoda > Insecta > Hymenoptera > Braconidae > Cotesia > Cotesia vestalis. The sequence continues at coordinate 738 of JZSA01005025.1, read as the reverse complement.
AAGTTTATGTTTTTGTTTAAATTTTTGTTCGAGTTTGGCTAGTTTGATAATTCCTAGTGAATAAAAATTTTCTGATTACGTTTTTACTGTTTTGGTAATCCTAGTGATTAAAAATTACCTGGCGCCCTATTTTTATTGAGACCAGAGACTGAAAATCGGAAAGATACCGAAGTATAATTTAGAATTTTAGTGAGAAGTAAGTACCCGTATAACCCCGAGCAAATTTCGATTATAAATGAAAAAATCCGATTATAAATTGGCGATTCACGCCAAAACCTGAAAACGTTGAACACTGTTACGATCGAACACCTGGATCGACTTCAAAAATTCTTGTTATAATACATATATATATATTAGGGTGTGCCAAAATATAACTTCCATGAGGAACCTTTTAAAATTAAAATTTTGAGTTGCGCTTTTAACAGCAGCTGTGTTAAGGCATTTCCTGAGATATTTCGGGGTGAGAAAATTTATTTAATTTTCATAGAATTTTTAACAGGAGATTCATTTGGGCACGTCCGGCAAAATTTCGAATTTTCAGCGGAAATGTCCAAACTAAACTTCATTTAAGAAATTCTATGAAATTCTAATTTATCGTCTTACCCCAAAATATCTCAGGAAACGCCGAAACACGGCCCCCGTTAAAAGCGGAACTCAAAATTCCAATTTTAAAAGGTTCCTCACGGAAGTTAGATTTTGGCACACCAGAATATATATACATATATACATATATATCTA
>JZSA01005024.1:0-15434 GCA_000956155.1 Cotesia vestalis | reverse complement strand
TATATATATATATATATATATATATATATATATATATATATATATATATATATATATATATATATATATGTCGGAGATGAGAATAGCTGCGTTCTTCCCAAGGGATGGGAAAATCCTACGCACTTTTAGTTTATAGCTAGAAAATAAAACTTAGAATTTTAATTTTTATGATTTAACCCGCTAAGGAAATTTTAGTTAAGCTTTCCTTAAGTCTTTTATGACGGTAGGCTCGGGTTCGAAAGATCACATCTGTGGGTCTAACGTAGCCACGATCAAGGGACAGCAATACCCAAAAGTACATCTTCGGAATGTACAATTGCAAAACGTAGCTTGTACATTTTTTCAGAATAATTACCTGAAGGAGCTACGGATTGAAAAATAAGTTTTAAGAATAGTTAGTTCTCTCTGAGCAGTGAGCGATAACTGATTTCTGTCCTTCTGACCGTGGATTCGTTCTCTTATCAAAGTCTGTCGTCATTTTATTATTTCTAACGTTTCACATTAACGATATCTTATTCGTTAATATTGTTCATATTGCTAGTGCAGTGTGTTAAATAAATTATAATTTTTGATAATTAAATAATAATATTAAATTATACTTTTAGTGTATTGACTAGATAACATTGTGTGTGTATGTGTTTGTGTGTGCTACCCATAAGTAAAACATTGTTACAAGAAACTATAATTGTGTATTAATAAAGTTTTACGATACTTGTGTCATCTAGAAATTGTGTTTAAAAAATAAAATGTCTCAAGATAATAATAATAGTATGCGCCCTTCTCAACCCAACGCTAATCCGACATATATATACAGTCGTTGTCATTGATTCATAACCGTTGGTAATAATAAGGTGGAAAAGAAAAATATAAATTTGGGCATCTCTCTTTATAAATTTCACTAAATAATGAATAATTTTAATCAGCACAGACAAAAGAAATCGCATAAAATAAATAATTATGTAATCAGACAAGTTATCAGTATAGAAATTAAATGGAAAAGAAAAATGGATCTGAGGATCATTAAGAAAATAAAATTCCCTATACGTAGTTACGACTAGAGAAATACTTATAATTATTTAAAAATATAGGAGTAGAGAAATAAAAACAAATTTAATTCTCTTTAAGAATTAAAGGAAAAAAATCTAAATTCCTTATCAATTCTAGTTCTCAAAAATGACTCTATAAAATATAAATTATAGTATTAAAGAAATAATTTCAGTTTATAAAGAACTATAAAAATACAAATCAAAAAAGAAAAAAGACTAAAATTATAAAATGGTTTATTGAACCATTTTTATTATTATACAAATTAAATTATAAAAATAAATGAATAAGAAAATTTTCAAATATTTAAGAATCTTATTTAAGACAGTAATAATAAATGTCAATTGAGTTATTTGACACTTAAAAATATGGACATATGCGATTATAAGAAACAATAACAAATAAACATCTCTAATTATATACAAGCAATTTAAGAAATCTCTTAATTTAGACATCTCTCAATTGCGACATTTCCTAATTTAGAAATCTCTCTATTCAAAAATTTCTCAATAAATTTGCATTAGTATCGTGTCTTGTAACCCTGATTAAGAAATCTAATTTGAAATAATTGAAAATAATTTAAATGCATCCGATTTGAATACTATATAGATATACTATAACATGAAGGTAATAATTTCAAATTATCGTTCTGAATCAGAAAAGTTATCTACCAAAACATTTTTCATTTAACCGTATTTTTAGTTTAAATATAGTATTTTTTTGTGAATAGAAAAGACCATTCATTACTAAGGATAGATAATGAAAGCTTTCAAAATTCCATAGTATTTTTAACCGGTTGTTTAACAAGCTTATATCGTACTCATTCCAGAAATAATTTTTATTATTTTTAATTACCACAGATTGTCTCGTTGAAAGCAAATATGCCGATGATTCTTAAAGAACTTAATAAGTCAAAGTGTCTTTTAGTAGATTTCGTTCGATATCGAACTATTCTATTTGGTCTCATGACAGAAGTTATCAAAAATTTTGCTATATTTTGACTCAGCTTGATGAGCTAATTCAGAAAATTTATCTGGTTCAAAGATATATATATATATATATATATATATTTTTTTTCAGAATAATTACCTGAAAGAGCTACGGATTGAAAATAAGTTTTGAGAATAGTCAGTTCTCTCTGAACAGTGAGCGATAACTGATTGCTGTCCTTCTGACCGTGGATTCGTTCTCTTATCCAAGTCTGTCGTCGTTTTATTATTTCTAACGTTTAACATTAACGATATCTTATTTGTTAATATTGTTCATATTGCTAGTTCAGTGTGTTAAATAAATTATAATTGTTAATAATTAAATAATAATATTTAATTATACTTTTAGTGTAGTTACTAGATAACATTGTGTGTGTATGTGTGTGTGTGTGTGCTACGCATAAGTAAAACATTGTTACAAGAAACTATAATTGTGTATTAATAAAGTTGTACGATATTTGTGTCATCTAGAAATCGTGTTTGAATAATAAAATGTCTCAAGATAATAATAATAGCATGCGCCCTTCTCAACCCAACGCTAATCCGACATATATATATATATATATATATATATGTAAATTTTTCATTTTCTTTCCATGCAATGAACTGACAAATTTCTGACGCTATATGTGGATAATGTAATTCCAATTTTTAGGACTTACAAGTAAGAATTGGAGGCCAACTGAAAAAATAAATAATGTAAATAATCTACGAGGTTATGTGCAACACGTATGGGATGAACTGGCGACAAAACCTGACTACTGCAATAATACTGTTAATTCCATGCGACACAGATTAATAGAAGTCATTGACAATAACGGTTATTGGTGTAAATATTAGCTTCATAAATATTTAAGTAAATATTTTGCTTTGTGACATTCTGAGAGACCTGGGGTTACACAATGTTTATTTTGAGGCAGTGAGAATTCGTCTGATGGCACGGGGCACGGGTCTATGCATACACTATACTTGTCCCCCCCCGTCTCATCTGACGAATCACTGTCATCAAAAAAAGATACAATCGATTGCTAATATTATCGATTGTAAGCCTAATTCAAACCCTGTAATCAAGGTCTATTTACATGAACTAAACTGTATTACATATGTACGGCTGTGCATATTATTTATGAGCATTATTTGTTTATTCTCGTTCTCGTTACGCGCCCTATTTACGTTTCATGCAAAGTTTTCAATATCTTAAAAATTGTTAACCTATATTCTAAGATTTGTAGCGAAAAAATGAGCATAATTAACCCTTCGTAGGTCGCATAATGAGCGCGGCGCCGCCTTTTTTGCATTTTTTTTTTTTTTCTCGAAATTGAATGCATTGATAATTTTGAAAAAAATTAAGTGCATTCTTTTAACCTTTCCGAAAATTGTGACGTTATTAAAAAGCATAAAAATATTTACAAAATAATTTAAAAAAGCAATTTTCGAAGTCGGGCGGCGCTACGCCGCCCGGTGCGAGTGAACCTCCGGGAGATTTTCAAACTGCGCTGTTGCCAAATGTCGCTGCCGCCACTATTTCAGTCTGTTTTACCGCATGTGAGATTTAAAAATAACATAATGGTTGAGGTTAGTTTTTATTGTTGATATTATAACTTATTATATGATTTGTTTAAAATAATGTAATAATAACACTCGTGTTAAATATTATTTATGTAAAAATAATAATAAAAATATAATTGGTAAGTAAATTATTTTATAATACATCATACTAAAATTAACAGATGTCTGGCTTTCATATATTAATAATTATTTAAATAAAAAAAAATGTTCAGATAAACAAATTAAAAAAAAAACAATGAACGCCAATTTTTTGAATTATTTTTTTTTTTAATCTTTCAGCTGACAATAAAATCTAAAAAATGGTCAGATATCTGTTTATTTCAGAATTATGACAATCAATTCCTCTTATAATGATAAAATGTAATTCTACGATAAACAAGATTATTAATTGATAAGAATTGAAAACATTACGTGTGATAAATTCAATTTTGATTTGAATTTTATTATAATTTTATAATTTGAACTATTAGTTCACTAATTGTAATTAATAAGAGTTAATTATTACATTTGATAAATTTTAAGCAAAGATTGTATTTAATTATAATTTTATAATCTGGTCTTAGATTTTAAATTTAATTATGTTAAATTTAATAATGTCACGTGTGATAAAAATAAAAATAATAAAAAAAAATTTTATTATTCAATTAAATTTATGATAAAATATAAAAATAAAATTATCTAATCATAAAACATTGAAGAAATATTTTGTTCACAAGGAAATACTATTAGTTTACATTTGGCAACAGCGCGTACGTTTTAACACGGCGGCGGAGCGCTCACCATGCGACCGACTTAGTTCGGAAAAGACACGCTACCTACGAAGGGTTAAGATTACGTATATTATTCATTCATACATTTAATGAATTTATAATAATTAATTATAAATAAAATTTGATTTAGTGAGCAAACAGTGTACACATTATTGGAAACAATTTTAAATTAAGGATTTTGGTGTTTTAGTTAATGTAATTAAAGATTTGCTGATGTATGCAAGCAGCAACTTTATATTTATTTTCTCATTAATCATTAATAATGAAAAATAAAAAAATATTTATTATTATTGTATGTGATTTACAATATTTTAGATGCTGGTAATAGAAATTATAAAGTAAGTAAATATTTTATAGTAACTTTATTATACATGTTTTTTTTTTTAATAAAACGTTATCGACCGTAATTGACTATGAAGTATATATATATATCATGCATCAGTTATTTATTTTTTTATGCAATAAGAAAATGTGACTGTGTTATTTAATTAAATTTTACATCAAACCCAAAATAGAATCGTTAATTCAAATCATATACGACTATGTGTGCTCAAATCTGACAAGCTAGAAAAAAATTACTAAATAATCCGATCAAATTTTAATATTTCTACATAGTTATATATGATTAGATCAATATCATTTTTTATTTTGGGTATAAAATGTCCAACTTAGATGTTAATTAATTTATTGTTTTAGGAGCACTCCCTAGCGGATCCATTTACACTTAGTATACACCAAGTTTACTCGGTGTATACGCGGCAACTTCACACCAAGTTCACACCAAGTATACACCAAAAAATTTTTCTAAGTCCCGACCGTCAAAATTTTTCTAAGTTTTGAAATATAAAAATTTTCTCGACCGCTGAGCTTACCGATAGATTGACTTAAAATTTTCCGAAATTAAAATATCGCGTTTCAGATGCTACGCCCTTATAGCATTTTACCGGTGCAAAAGGTACCAGGAAAAACCCATAAGGGCATATAATACATTTTTTCCGGGAATTGACGTATTTTCGTCCGAAATGTACAGAAATGCAAAAAAAAATTTTTTCCTAAATTAAAAATTTTTTTTTAACTTTAAAAAAAAATGTTTTCAAAAAAAAATTTTAATTTTGAGAAAAACTTTTTTTAGTATTTTTCGACTTTTCAGGTAAAAATAAACTGATTCCCGAAAACAAAAAAATTTTAATCGCCCACGGCTCCCGGGACCCACCACGGATGCCATAAGGGCGTATAATAGAATTTTTTTTTTACGTTTTCGCTCATTTCTGGCAAAAATACTTCGATTTCCGAAAAGAATTTTTTTTCTACGCCCTAATGGCATCTATAATGCGATATAATTGTATATTAAAAATCTTTCTAAGTTTCGAAATCGAAAATTTGCTTCACGTCACCAACGGACCGATGAATTGACTTTATCCATAAAATTATGAATTTGATTCAATAGAAAAACTCCGAAACCGAAAAATAAAATCTCAAAATTTCATTGTTTTGAATCAAAAATTCTCGAATCGAATAAAATGTACCGTAACCATGAACAATTTTATAATACATGAATTTTTCTGCTTCATTAAAGTCTATGAAACTCTTCAGAATGATATTCTTGGTTCAAGACGTTTTCTCTTGAATCAAGTCAATTTTTTTGTTAGTGTTAAAACAGAATTAAACAATTAGATTAAAGAGGGGGACATGTTGATGAAAAAAAATATAAAATTATAACAGTAAAAGATTTCGATCTCGTTGGTCAAAATTTTATATAGATTCATAAAAATAAATACTATCGATGACTATGTTAACATGGTTGAACTACATGTTAACATGGTTAACATGGACTATGTTAACATGGTTGATCGTACACCCAGTATAGTGAGTGTTTTATTTTTTCACTTCGGTATTTCGGGTGATGGGAGTGAAAATTCACTTGAATCAACTCCCGATTTTTACTGTGCACGTATAAATTTTTATACTTAAACCGTTATAATTATTAATGTCCTTTTATAAGAAATAGTACACCACGACTGAAGAACTTCACTCAAAGAAAAAAAACGATAATAGCTTTTAAATGTTTTTTTTTTTATTTTATTATTATCGTTTCAATACTTTTCAGTTTTATAACTCACAATAGTAAAAATAAATTATCCAATTTTTTTCGTGTTTTTTAAATGTTTTCTCTTCCACGATCTTCCTCAAAACGTCTTCGTTTTTCTTCTCTTTTCTTTTCTCTATGTTTTGCAGATCTTTCTCTTTGTTTCTGTTTGAACTCTTCCGTTTTATTCCTTTTAGCATTTTTTAAAAAATCTCTTACCCATTTGTTCATTTTTCTTTCAGGATTCTGCGATCCTCTACAATTTCTGATTTTATGATTTTTTTGTAGTTCTAGACAAATATCTGTAAAAAAAAATTCAATTTTAAAAATAGTTCCAACAACAGAAAATAAGACTTAATATTTTTCAATGTGAAGGAGTTATATCTGTTTCCTGATTAAAAAAACAGGCTTCAAGCGTTTTCATAAACCAAAAAAGAATAATAAAATTATTAAAAGAAAGTAAAAAACAGTTTTTCTTATTAGAAATGCCATTCGATTGTTGGTAGGGTTTTAAGGAACAATATTTTCTCTAGATGGTCAGCACTTAATCGATTTCTGATAGCACTTCCAATGCGACTAGCAACAGAAAAAAGTCTTTCACACGGGACAGAAGTTGCAGGAATTGTGGTTCAAAAATATCCACTTCATTCTCAAGAATTTACCAGGGTCTATAAAAGCATCGACTGCATTGACTTTGAGCTGATTAATTAATTAGTAACTTAATGAGTTGTACTTGTAATAAAAACAATTATTATAACTTAATGAATAAAATTAATTTATTATCGAATAATTTAATTATTAACCCTTTCTAATACCAATATAAAAATTTTCAATGACCCAGAATTTATTAGATATTTCACCATATTTGTATTTTATTGACATAGTAAATGAGTTTCTAAAAATTACACTTGTTGATTTAAATAATTTCTACATGTGGAATTTTTTTCTCATTTTTAACTGCTACAATTTATTTGTTATAATATTTAAAAAAAATTATATGTCTCAATTTTAGAATCAAATTTTTAAATTACTTAAAAAGTACTTTCTTCAAAAATTCCCGGTTATCGTCGCCATTTTATTTTTAGACGATCGATTCCGACTCTGAAGAATCGATCGGTCGATTATTATATTATTCAACTTGCTCTGAAGAATCGATCTAAATAATCGAATCGACAGCAGAAAAAGATCGATTGTAGTAAGAATCGATTTTGAATCGTGCATCCCTAGTCAGACATGCCTTTGCATGAATGCCAATTCGCAAAGATTATTTATTAGCTATAACAATACATTATGTAGTCTATTTATAAAATACAATTAAATGAAAAAAAAAAGGATAACATTGAATTAGTTCACTTAACTAATTAATATAATTTTTGGAATCAAGAATGTTCGTGACAAGTCAAACACTTCGTCTTATCTATTCATTATTGTAACGTAGTTTATTTAACATACTTTTAATTATGGTGAAATCTCTGCTAGGAACTTCAATAGCATCATGAGGGGAGTTACTTAGCTTTTTTAACACTAGACGTTTCACAATTTCTGGTGGCCAGTAACCATGCATGATGTGGTTCGCCCTTATGCTCATTTTTTCGGCGTCAGTGGCTAGCAGCAGATTTCTGGATCTAATACGCTGTCCACATATTCTTATCTGAAATTGGTAAAGAATTATTGAAATGATATCCTCTGACGAAAACAAGAATGTAGAAAAAGTAATTTACAAAACGATTGAAAGAAAGTAATAATTATATATTGAAAAAAAATTTTTAATTATTAGTAATTATAGTAATTAAAATTAATTATTAGTAATTTTAATAATTAGGAAAAAAAAGATAACTAAAATTTCTGACTCATTGAAGAATGGGATTCAAAGTAGCTGATTTGAGGTCAATGTCTGTTATGAAGAAATAATTGAATTTCTTGAAAATTAAAAATGATTACTGCGATAACTTACGTATTCATTTTCGTCATTTAAATCGCCGTTGTTATCATTCCTTGTCGAATTATTTTTATTGATGTTGACGTCGTTACTATTAATAGTTCTTAAGATTGAGCGAACCGTATACTTGCTTGCTGTCATTAAATCAGATCGTAATTCTGATCGAGTTAGAGGTTGTCTATTTTCGTCCAAGATATCATCCAAGAGATCTTGATCATCATTAAAGGAATTTTTACCACTCGATGGTGTTGGCTCACTTCTCGAATTTAGCAATGGAGTTCCTGATCCAGGCTGCGATTTATGGCTTGCTTTACGCGGTAACGAAGTTCTTGACCTGGACCGCGATCGAGATTTTGATCCAGGCGGCGATCGAGTTTTTGATCCAGGCGGCGATCGAGATCGATGTCTTCCCTCTCGCAGTAACGAAGTTCTTGATCTGGATCGCGATCGCGTTTTTGACTTTGACCGCGATCGAGTTTTTGACCTGGACCGCAATCGAGATTTTGATCCGGGCGGCGATCGAGTTCTTGACCTGGATCGCGATCGAGATTTTGATCCAGGCGGCAATCGAGTTTTTGACCTGGAGCGCGATCGAGATTTTGATCCAGGCGGTGATCGAGTTCTTGCCCTGGATCGCGATCGAGATTTTGATCCAAGCGGCAATCGAGTTTTTGACTGGGACCCCGATCGAGATTTTGATCCAGGCGGCGATCGAGTTTTTGACCTGGATCGCGATCGGGATTTTGATCCAGACTGCGATCGAATCCTTGATCTGAAACGGGATGGGTGTTTTGAATGACGCTGAGATGGACATTTTAATTCACGCCGTGGTGAAGTCGTTGAGTTTTGTTGAGATTCCAATTTTGAATCACCTCGCGGTAGAGTCTTTGACCCGTGTCGAGATTGAGCTTTTGAACTTCTATGTGATAGATCTGTCGCTATGGACCTGGATGAAGATATCGATGTACGCTGAGATCGAGGCTTTGCATGTGAACAATGAGAATTTCTCAATGTGGACTGAGATTGTAATGGCGAGTCCAAATCTGCCTCAGATGCCGAAGTTTTTTTCAAAAGTTCCTATAACACAATAGCTTTATAATTTAATAACATTATTTTTCTACCTAAATTTATTTATTATATTTATCCGCCACCATCTAACTGTCAGAAGTATAACAGTGGAACGGAGTAAGTTCTCTTTAGCCTTTAATTTGAATTCATGAATGGAACTATTGATTTAGATTCATAATTAGTATTTTTTTTATTTATAAGAGATTCAGAAAAAGATTTCGATTAAGTAGAAAATATAAAAAGGTTATTGTCAAACATGCAAGTTCATGATAATCAACAACATTTTTTGAAAATTTGTTCACGTTGTTGATTACTCAACAGGTACTTATAGTTACATTTCGAAATCCTTTATTGATTGTTTATTTTAATAGTTAATTTATCTGATAAAATTGAAAACTTACATTAAGTTCGTCTTGATATTGAGCATCACTGCTATCATTAACCCTTTTAACGGAGTTAACGATATTTTTCTGTGGAAATAATCATTTATCAAAAAGGTAAAAATCATTAAACATGTTAATATTTAATTTTAATGAAATAAAGTTAGAAATTCGATTGAACTTTGCTACAGAAACTAAAAAGTATATGACATTGATAACGACATTGTTATTTTAAGTAGACTGTTTATAGCAATCTGATTTACAACCATAACTTTTAGAAATGTAGAATATCAGCGCAGTACATATACAAAATTATTCAACTTATTTATCTTAATGAAATTTTCAAAAATTAACAAGAATCTCTGGAAGTTTTTTTTTCTCAATTTATTGATGGAAATCAAATAATGGAGACTAAATTTAGTTCAGTGAAAATTACAAGTCCAAAAGCAAAGAGTAATATCAGAAATAATTTTGAGTATTATAAATTGCTTTTTTTCTACAGAAAATCTGCATTTGACAATAGACGATAACCCTGAATAAAAAAAAGTATTGAGACAAAGAAAAAAGTATTGAAAAGTATTGGATTGACTAGAAAATCAATACTTTTCAAAACTTTTTTCTTTGTCTTAATACTTTTTTTTAATCAGGGAAATTAAAGATAAAATTGGAAGATAAGTTATTGAAAATAATAATTTTGTCAATTAAGTCTATAACAATTTTTTTTTTAACTATATACATAGATTCAAATGATCAATATAAAATTTAACGAAGTTTTTGCTTTAAATTAGAATTTAATCTCAATGAACTTATTTGTAATGAATCATTTCTGTTCAATAAAAATGATTTAGTAAAAATTTCGATAAATTTCTTGCTAATTTCAGAATGTTTGGATATATAAATAATAATTTGAAAAATTAAAACTGCTTACAAAAATATATGGTAAGCAATTTGTTAAATTGTACAACGAATGAATAATTTGAAGTGCATAATTTGATAGTATTGTATTAAAAGAAATAATTTGATTTGTTCTTAATAATTAAATACAAATTTTTAAACAGTCAAAAATTAATCAAGTAATTACTTAAGAGAAGCAATTATTGTTTGAGATAAATTCTCTCATATTGCACGGTAATGAACATTTTTTGCTAACGATCGTTTGTATCTTAGAGTTTTTATAAATTCTAGCTAATGCTTTTTCTTGTTCATGTACAAGACTGCAGTCTCTGAATGAAATGGATCACCATCAAATTTCTATGTATCAACTTTCATAAATTTTCGTCAACTTAGAGATCTTAAAAAAAGCTTACTAGTACCAATTTAATATTAATGAAACAAATTTTGTATAAAATTCATTGTGTTTTAGAAGTTGATTAAATATTTTCGATAGATTTTAGTATTTAATGTATGCTCAAAAAAATTCTGTCAAAGTCGTGCCACAAGGTATTCGTCAATTGTGATATCTTCAAAGAACATCATAAGACTAGGAACTTAACTTTTAAAATAAGGAATATTATTTTATGACTGAAAATAAGGAATATTATTTTATATCTGATTACAAAAACAAAATTGCAACACTTACTTTTTCAGAAATTGCTGATTGCTTTTCTTTACCAAGTTGTTCCTTGATTTTTGCTTTTTTTGATTTATTTTCCTTTGGACTGTGAGTTTTTTTAGTTTTAATAATGATTCTTTTTCTGGTGACTATGCTTAATAATTATTTTTCTGTTTCTGAAAGAAAAACATGAGTTTATTAAGTAATCTATAATTGCAAAATTCTAAAATAGTATTATAATCTTTATACCAGCAAACTTCGAAATTTTGATCTGGACAAATTTTCCGCTTTCTTCAACATACAATTTTCTATTGGAAGCCGGACTCTCATGAATTGGATGATATTTTTTATCCCTGAGGAAGCAAATTTTTTTCGTTCGGCACACAGAATAATTTTCCAAAGCATCGATACGGGAAATTAATGCATATGGCTGAACCTCCATGACCTATTAAAAACGAATTTAATTTATAAATATTTACTAATTAGTCATAAAATGATCACTCTAGTCTATAACCTATATTATTATTTCATTTTTTTAAATTCGAAAAAAAAAATGAACAAACAAAATAAGTTGCATACTATCAGAATAAATTAAACCTATAAATTTTATCGAACTTACTTTCGTCTCCATTGTCAAAAATTGTTTTAAATTTATAACTTCATTATTAGCTAAAACAATAAGTTATTATCTTTCTTCATATTACGAGGGAATTTTAGCCATTAAATTACAAGATACTATGGTGACATGTCGACGTGACTTAACGTTGTGTAGTCATGGATCATGGAAAAAGACAGCTATCGACACTCACCCACTGCCGCGTTATTTAAAATGTCTATTTTTTAATTTTATTATTATTATTATTATTATTATTATTATTATTATTATTATTATTATTATTATTATTATTATTATTATTATTATTATTATTTTTATAACTATATATAATCAGATATCAATTATATATAAATCAGATATAATTATATATGATTATATATGATTATATATAATCTTTTTTACTCGGGAAGTGGTATTTTTGTCCGCTTTTACCAAAGTTGGGCTGAAATTACAGTTTTAAAACCATAAATTGAGCCTACCGAGCCTACATCTCTACCTCAAAAAAGATCCTTATCGGTTAATAGGATGTAGGTGAGGGAAAAGAAAGGAAAGGAGAATGGGTCCAGATAATAATGGCTGCCGTTGGCGGGAAAAATTTGAAATTAATTAATTCCAATAAAATTTTCAGGTGTTATTTTTTATTGGAAATCAAAAAGACAAATTAAAAACACTAATTACTTAAAATAATAATAATAATGTACCCATGTTTTTAACAGAGTATTTTTTTAAGTGTTAAAAATATCTATAATAAACAATCTCGATGTCATTAAAAATAGTCACTATTTAAATTAGATAATTATGCTAAATTACCAAATAAATTTTCCTTTAAATTTCAAACATTTTCTTAATTAAATCATAAATTAGCGTAATTTTTTTGATCATTAGTTGGTATAATATTAGAATGGTTTTGTTGTTGGTCAATATTTTCATGAGTGGAGTACATGAATATGTTATTTCTCTCATTAGAAACACTTGTATCCATGTATGGCCAATGAAATTGACTTTCACTCGGAACAGGTGAGTAATTATTGTCAAATATATTTTGTAAAGAGTACTTGCAGGGTAAGTTTCTTGGTACTTACAATGAAAATGTTGATCCTGGTAAGAAGCTGATGAATATGATGAATATGGATAACATTGCTGAACATTTGATGAATCGTTTTGCCGAGGCATCAACGATGAATCAATTGATGATTGTGTAGGTCGTAAACCTAAATCGTGGTCATATCTAGAGTCTAGGTTGACCTGCTGAATGCTCGAGGAATCATGTTGGTTAACTATCAACGGTGAAGCAGTTGATGATGGTGTTGAATCTGAATCTAGATTGTAAGAAGTTCCAGAGTCTCGGTTCATGGATCCAATTTTGGGTGAATATGACTGTTTTGATCCAGTCAACGAAGAATTTAAACTGCAATTATGGACGCTGGAACCAGCAATAATAGTTGTTTTGCTGGTCAATGTAAAGTTTTTATTTTTTCTTTTATGCTTTTGGCACAAAAATTAGCTATATTACTGCCGTAAATCTGTATTAAAGCTTCTTTAACTAAATTCTTCCAATCTGATAAATTCAAATTCCCACTCTTTTCTGTTCGCTTCTCAATGTAAGCAATTGTAGACTTTGAAAAAAAAATGTTATGATCTTCTGAAATTTGAGCCTGTAAATAAAAATTTTAATGTTGAAGAAGTAATAAGTACAAAATATGAAATATAATCATACCTTTGTAGCTCCACGTATCAAAAAATTATTACGCGGTTCCTGAAAGCAGAAATTAAAAATTTAGTAAACTAAAAAATTATCCTATTGGCCTTGAGAGTAATTATAAATAAAAGTAAGTTTTTGTTTTACCGAATTCATCAAACTTGAATGATTATCCGAATCGTGATGCCATTTGTCTTCTTTTTCAACTGCAGAAATGATCTTTTGGAAGAAATGTAGTTCAAGCTTAGAAACTTAAAGAAAATGTATAATATTTTGTATAATCATATTCAATTTACTGAAAGTATGTCACATAAATTTACTATATAAAGTAACAGTACTTATTTCCGGTGATTTATTGTTTGACAATTTAGCCACTCGTTTATTTGTTATTAAGAGCGTATGAAGTGTTTTACTTTTACCAATTTGAGGGGTATTTTTCAAATGCGTTGTTTGGGGGTTCTCGTGGATAAAAAATTGTGAAACTTGGCCAAAATAATCAGAATACCATTCCACAGAATATGACTCTCTATTTTGACTAGTAAATTTTTAAAAAATATTATTAATAAGTATAACAAGAGAGGTAAGCTCTCAGACTATAGAATCTTCGATGATATAGTGAGTGCACATGATCGGGGATTCTTAACTTTCCGAACGGAATACATATAGCAGAGTGGAGGGACCAGAGCTGAAGGAGAAAAAGATAATAGCAGTCTCTATACGTATATATATTATAGCACACCAGCGTAGTCCACATACAGTATAGTCGGGGAGTATTATATAATAATAGTCCGCTTGGAGGTCACGGGGCAAAGCCAGAGGGTTAAGCCAAGAGTATATGCAGGGTTGAGAGGGTGAAAAAATTCAGTCTATGTATATATATATGAAAATGTATGATATAAAGTTATAACAAATCAAATGGGTTCTGAAAAAATTTCGACGGTGTTTTTATTGCGAGCGTGGTATGGCATAACAATAATAATAAAAATGTTATTTACTGGGATGGGTTTTTTTAGGTAAATCTACGGCCTCGGTCATATGTTACGTTTTTTCTTAGGTAATATTGTTGACAATAGAATGATGTGGCGCGGTTGGTTCTCTTATTTTTTCGAGATGATGAAGACCTCAACGTACGTGTTTCACCATTTTTTAAAAATAAAACTCCTGAGATATTATGTAAATATATTTCCCAATATTTCACCGCTGCATTATTATATGGAAGAAGTAAAGTGCTGTTGTTTAGTCCATATGTCTTCGGACTAAATATGTTTATGAATAAATGTGTTTGCAGGGTGAAATGTTCATTTTCTATAAAGAAAAATTTTCAAGGTGTTTTTTTTTCTTTGGGTTTGAATTTTTTTTTTAGTTGCTATTTCAGTACTTTCTGTCCGTTTTACTGGTGTGATGCGGTAAACTTTTCTCGTTTGTATTACTTTTCATATATTTTGTTCGGATGGATGTACATAAGAGGTTCGTCTCAGAGTTTTCGATGTAAATACATGTGCGTGGATGGAACAGACGATTGTCGCATGATAAAACTTTTTGTGAGGTCGACTCGATAGATGTATGTGGATGAAAATGTATGAAGAAGAGTACTGAAGGTATTGAGAGCTCGGGAGATTTTATTTTGGAGCCAAATTGTTGGGATAAAATTTTTATTAATTTTTCTGGAATTTTTAGAAGTTGAGAAAAATTTTTGGACATTTTTTTTTTTTTTTTTTTTTT
>JZSA01005023.1:0-10416 GCA_000956155.1 Cotesia vestalis | reverse complement strand
TTGTGGTTTTTTTTTTTTTTTTTTTTTTTTTTATTAAAAACTATTAAAATTTATTTATCTATTTAAGTTACGCTATAAAAAGTGTCTAAACGGAACGTTGACAGTCACTTTTTTTATTTATGCGTCTAATTAAATTTTTATTAACAATTAAAATATTTCATGCCTAAAAAATTATTCAATAGCTAATAAAAAAATAGTTATTAAACTATTTAATGTTACAAATTAATTTATTTAATTAAATAATAAATTTATGCCAGGTGCCCTAATTATTTATCCACTTCTAAACTATCGGATAAAATACCATCATTATAATTAAAGAAAATCAGGCTCGAGTTGGCTTATCGGAATTTACTTATCACGGTCACGAGAATTCCCCCGTAAAGTCATAAGTCATATATTTGCACAGACGATCAACTTTATCCTCTTGAAAAAGGAAAAAAAAGAAATAAAAAAAATTAACTTCATCTCTAGCGTGAAACTCACCCATGAGTAACAATTTTCTTTTGCAAGTGAGAAGAAAACAGACTCAGAGGGAACTGGAAGTGGAAACTCGTTGTCGTCGTCAGTCACGTCTCCGCTTCCGTCCTTATTTTCATTCCCACTTGTTGTAAGCTGCTGTACTAGAACTAACAGTGCTTAGAAACTCGACTTTCGACAGCTTTTGGCTTCAAAGTTCAGTCCAAAATCGAGTTATCAAATTTCAAAGTTCACTCATAGCGAATTTTTATCCTAAATTAAAAAAAAAAATAAACTAATTAATTGGATGGAGTGATTGAGATTGAGAAATGTAAATGTCTGATCAGGGTGGATCTACATGTTAAGTAAATAAGTTTAAATTTAAGTTACAATGGGGAAATTCTCGTGAAATTGGTAGTCAGTCACCCAATAGAGGAAACTCATTAATTTCTCGGTTCAGAACTCTGATTTCCGGGCTGGTAGAACGAGAAGTCAACGGAGTACATACTATACTGTAATATACTGTAGTATATATATCTATATATAGTAGCAGATAGACGGAGTGCCGGTTCATCCGATACGATGCGAGCTGAGCCGAGTACACCACGGTGTATGCAGCAAGTAGTACGAGAACGGGTTCGCTCAGCAATTAAATTGGGGGATTTAGTCCCGAGCGAAAGAGACCGAGGATCTTGCTCTAGGTCAATCCAATATCTGATTCTTTTCACGATTTATATTTTATAATACACATATTTAATTAAAGGAATCTAATTCCATTAGCGAGCAAAGGTCGATCGGTGTTTTATTAATATTTTTTGCTAATCGACCACCCAGTTAATTGAAGATCATCCTTTTTATTGGGTAATAAATGGGATTAGGAAGTATTTAATTGTATTTTTTATTTTTAAGTACAAGCTTACAAGTTAAAAGTTTATTTTTTTTTTGTATCAAGTAATTGGATCTGAATTTTCCAATGATATTTTTTTAATTTACTTAAAAAGTATCCAAATAATATATATTTATTGTGATAAAAAATATCGAAAAAATTAGACTTGATATTTTTAAGTAAAAATTTTTTTTAAGATCTACAATAATTATTTAGACCCGTCAAATTTTTTATTCTTAAAATTATTACCCTGATAAATTGCTAGTCGAATAATTTATCCAAATATTAAATTTCTTGCTTGTGATTAATAAAAAATGGATTTCGCTGACAAGCGCTTGAATTTTCTCAGCTCTTCCCTTTATTTCATACCGAGTAAAGACTCTCTAGCGACACTCACAATTTTCTCACCATTTTTATCAATTTAATGCGCTGTCAGCCGGATTTTTATTTCTGAAGTGACTAAAGTACAAATAACAAATACGCTGTCAGTTCTCGGCTGAATTTACTTTGAGCATTACAGTACACATTTACGATAACCAATTCTAAATCAGATAAATTGATTAACTGGTTATTTTGATGTCATTTCGAGAATAATCCTCCTGTAATTGATATAAAATACTTTTTAAATATGCTGTCAATCGTATCGGTAAATAATTTAATACAATAAAGTAGGTAATACATTGGATACTTTGTTATCGAATTTCGAGGGCTTAATTCAATTCAATTATTTTCATTGATTATGTTAATACACTCCCTTCCACATAATTATTTTATTATTAATTAATTCTTATTGAATGTAAATAATTTGTGACAGGGAATTTGAATTCCCGCGCGGAGCTAGAGTCACTGTTATCTTGTCGCGGTGAGTAGGGACTACTCCGTACCTTCTGAGCGTGAGTGGCTAGTTGTAAGACTCGTCACCGGGTCGTAAGGATCGCTAAGTCCCCACCGCTGTCCCCAGAAAAACTAAGCGGGAACGAGACAATAGGAAAATTCGAGAACCTGAGTGAGAGGTTATAAAAGAGCCGGCGAGGACAAAAACAGCACCTTTTGGCGGACGAGACACACAAGTGATCAGTGCACGACGGTGAAAATTTCTAATATCTTGTTACCAAAGTAAGTAAAAATTCGCTCGAGGCTTCACGAAATAAAGGAACGAAGCGAGTCTTTATTATCTAAAATTCTGTTAAAGTTTATCCCGTCAGGCCTTTTGGCTGACAAATTTTATCTTGATCAAATATTTATTTATCGGCATTTACAGGAATAAAATTGCACGAGAAAATAATTTGGAGATTGAGGAGACAAGGAGAGAATTTTCGGACCCGGGAAGCTTGAGACCAGTTGCTGATTTGCGGAATTTTACTGCTTGTTGGGATAACTACACCGTCGACAGAAAATTTGGAACTCCAGGTATTTTTTTGGTTATTCAGGCCGGTCTGGTTTAATGAGGCCGAATTAACCAATTCACGTTCTGTTGAGATTATAATTTTCGTCTCTGGTAGTCACTGAATATTAGCAAATTCCAATTTGAGTAAAGTTCGTCAAGGTCATTTAGTTAGTTAAGTCTGGATATTGGTTATAACAATAAAACTCTAAAATCTATTTTGGGAAATTGGAAATAAGAATATTAATAAATTTACAATTGGTCTTTTGTTTATAATGATTAAAATTTAGTTTAAAGTAGTCTCAGGTCGAAGTTGAAAAAAATTTAACAAGTGCGTAGTTGAGAGTAAAGGTCATTCTCAAGGTTTTATAGCTAGGAATTTTATTGGGACGTTTAGAATTTATGTAGTAAAATTTGGCAACTGTGAAAAAATTAATTTAGGCCGTTTGGCTAAATTTAATTAAGTAAATTTAATTATTGAAAATTTTGATAAATTCTGGAGTCATAAAAAAAATCGGAAGTGGAAAAATTTGACAAAAGTAATTCTGTCGGTTTTGTGGATGTATTTGTATGAAAATTGATAAATGAATTTAATAAGAAAACTGACTAGGGATTAATTCATGAAATTAATAAATCTGCATTAAAGAATTGTTAGTAAAGAATTTGATGATTAATTAGAATTAGAAATTCAGAGAATTTAGTAGTAATAAAATTTAGAGAATTTGAGTTAGCGTCCGGTGGACGATATTATAAATAAGTTAAGGAATAAATAATAAAGTTAAGAATCCGTCAGGTTGACGTGGAATTAGATCAGTAAATAGTCCGTCAGGTTGACGTAGAAATTTGGTAAATTGAGATGCCGTCAGGTTGACGAGGAAAATATAGTATTTTAAGGTATTCCGTCGGAGTGACGAGGTAATAGAAAATTGGTTAATTAGTTGTAAGAATATTTGGCAAGGGCCAACGTAGGTGAGAGGTTCTCACGATTAAGTAAATTTGGCAAGGGCCAACGTAGGTGAGAGGTTCTCACGATTAAGTAAATTTGGCAAGGGCCAACGTAGGTGAGAGGTTCTCACGATTAAGTAAATTTGGCAAGGGCCAACGTAGGTGAGAGGTTCTCACGATTAAGTAAATTTGGCAAGGGCCAGCGTAGGTGAGAGGTTCTCACAATTAAGTTAGTTTTATAAGTAAATTGTTAAGTTTAAAATTTGATTGAATAAACCATTTTAATTGTTACAAAATAATTCTCTCAGCATTATTTACAGCCCTCTCAGACTTCTCACGACCCTGTCTTTCCCCTCTCATGCTTCCCCGGTTCCTGGGACACCGTGTCTAAAATCCCAGTGGCGCCCTTTCTAAGGAGGAAAGGGGTGACCAACTGGACCTGGGCAAAACACCCTGGTTACAATTTATTCTCTAGACCAACTAATCTTTATTCACTGATGATTGTTGTTATTATTTTTATAATCAATTAAATATAGTGTGAATTTATAAAGACTTGTGAAAGTTAAAATTTATTTTATCTTCGTAATTAATTTCTTTCGGACTGGCATTTACAAATAAATTTGATCATATTCATCGATTGTGTTTCCCGAAAATTCTATAAGGTGGTGGAAGAAGCGCTTCGACCCTAAAATTATACTATACTTAAAAATGGTGTTTCGTTAGTTAAAAAGGCGGGATTTTTTTAAAAATAACATTTAAAAGTATTAAAAAAATTTATTGTAATTATAAACTCCGCTTATGGAAATAACAAAATAAAAAATATTAATTATCACATGATATTTACGCTTAGAACTCTTTATGCTCTATAAATAATGAATTAATAAAAAAAGCGTATTGGTTACTTGTATAATGTGGAACTTGTAAGCAGCATTAAAAAAATAAATAAAAGCTTTGATGTTCATAATAGTTTTTCTTGTGAATCATAAACATAAACAAAGAAAAAAATATTACAAAAGATGAAAAAAATATTCAAAGATACTTTTCGTTGTACTTTTATATAGTTTCAGAATATTTCAATAAGAGTGTGCTTGAAAAAAAATTAAAAATTAGGTCATATAACAACTGTTGTCAATCTTTGTCCTTTGTACTGACTGTTTAAATATAAGCAAACTGTGATTTTCATTTTTTTTTTTGGTTACTTTCATACTAAATAATACAAAGTTAAATAACTGATTATTTTAAATAAAAAATGAAAAAAATTAAATTAAAAGAAAAAATTAGATTTTTAAAGGATGAAGAACTCAACATTCGGAAAGCTGTTCTTCTCAAAACTTTTAATCGATTAGTTTCAAACTTGGTACAGAGATTGGATTAAAGTTTGACATCCCTTATCCAAGTTAATTTCGATTTTGTCAACAATAAATGTTAGTACAATTTATTCAAACTTTTAAAAATACAAATATAATCGTTGTTTTTAATTTCAAGTCGAAAAATTGGAATTAAATTGAGTCTATCATGTTATATGGAAAGTTCGAAGAAGAATTTCAGATTTTTCCCGACAAAACATGGCAAATGACCCTACAAAAAGCTTTAGTTCTCGAAGGGTTTACCCTTGAATCAAGTTTTCCCTTCATTACGTCCCGAGAATTCAATAATAAAAAAACGACAAAAAAAAATTTTATTTTTTATCGAGGTTACCTCAAATTCATTATTCAATTTTTAATAATTTAATATTTAATAATAATTTTTAATAACTTTGTTGTACTTTTTTCATCACTTTAATTGGCTACATCGATTCCACGATCACTTATACCTTCAGTAGACAACTTGCTAATATTTAATAATTCTAAATTTTCTTAACGAAAAATAAAATAAATTATTTAAACAAATAACACGTGGATGAAAATTATAAAGTCATATATACGGTTTTAATCAATAAAAAAAAGCAGTTAAGCCTGAAAATAAGAATGAGGTGACTTTAAAATATTGAAATGTAATTTATAAAAATAGCATTAAATGACATGTTGTCTTCGTTTAATTAAAGATAGAGATAAATGTTTGTGCCGATAGCGAAAATAAAAGGAGAAAGGTGGTTAGTGAGTCTTGTGGATTTGCGGGCAGCTAATATTTACACACGTACCCGTTGCAGCGTTATCGTTGTTAGCGTCGATCAAAGTAATCACAGTCCTATACGTAAGCACCAACACGCATAAACTTTATGTACGCAATAACACGGTAAATTGACACAGAATAATAAAAGGACAGATGCTGAAAAATAATTAGTTTTTTTAGTTTTTATTTTCATTATCTTTCCTATTGCCAACCAGCTGACTTATTAAATAATAAATTGTCTTATCACAATTATAAAAATAATGAATAAAAAAAAAAAAAAATTTTTTTTTTTTTTTTTTTTTTCCGAAAAAAAAATTATAAATATTAATCACTGATGTAATTTATTACATAATTGTAAACTTAAAAAAAAATTTTAATTTATCTTAATTAGCGTAATTAATTAATTAACTATATTCAATTAAATAATTAAATGTAACAACAAAATCATATCCTTTTTCATTCTTCCCGGATTTTTATTCATTAGTCCTCCCACTCATTAAAAATAAAAAAAAAAAAAAAAAAAAAATACGGCAGATAAATTAAGCTAAAAAATAAAGAAATTTTAATAATGACATCATTAAATTTTTTCGTATCAAAACACAAGACAAAAAAATGGCAGTCACGATTTAAAAAATGAAATTTTTTCCCTCCAATAAAACTGAAAGCTTTTTTTTTCTAGCATGAATTAATTTTTCTAAAATTTTCTCCACCTTGATTACATCCGTTTTATGTGATATTAAAGCAGAAACACGACTCCTTGGTAAAATGATAATAACTCGGTAAAAAATAGTGAGTTTGCTCACCACTTTTTATCGCAGTTTCATCTTCCTAATGCAGCAAACAGATTTGTTAAATTTTTTCAGTAAACTTTGCCGGGAATGAAGATAACCTAGTCTGACCTATAACAGTAACTCTAAAAAATTCGAACGTAAAGAAAGCGCTTTTTTCTGCGGCGAAACAAAAATGTTTTCAGGCGTTAATTAAATTAGCGGGTTGTTTACCTACTCCTCTTTAAATATACATGTATTTATATATATACATGTATGTAGTGACTCCAAGCGATGCATGAATTTTGAATTTTGAGGTATATTTAATGATACGGTTGAATCATTAGTGAACTTTGCCTGACGCCCTGTGTATGTTAACGTGTATCCCCTGTAATTTAATCCATTGGATAGCGAGGCCATCAGCGGCAATATAATGCCGTAGAATTCGTGAGTGCTGCCGGTGTATAGATGTATAGTTGACACAACGCCCATACAGATATAGAGACGCAACGCCGATACGATGGGAGTAAAGTCGAATTAGTTTTGCTAAAATCCAATAATAAATATTCATGAAATGATGATTCCATTTAAACGTGTTTATGTTCCAATGACGACACCATCAAGGCTAAGTGCTTTCTTGTGTTAACTTTACAGGTAATCCACCTTTGAGTTTGTCTCCCGACTGATAAGATTATTAATATAATTTAACGTAAGTCTTATTGGCATTATCGCTTCCGACAGACGACGTTATTTTAGTTCCATCATTTTATCCCTAATTTTAAACTTCACTTCAACTCAAAGTTACTAATTTTATCTAATTAATGTTAATAAATGGAATTCATTTATTTAATCGATAAAATTTTATGTTTTATATTCAAGTACAAAAGTTTTAAATATCCAATTTCATTTAATTAAATCCCTTTAAGCTTTATGTGACGATTGAAAATTTTTAAAGAAATTTTATGGGCACTTTTTAGAGTTTGAAAAAAAATTAAATAAATGGAAATTTTAAAAGTTGGAAAAGTCTTTACAGTTTTCTTAGAATGCTTGGAAATTTCAGAAAAAGAAAAAGTTAATCGAATAGTGAGTAGAACAGCGGAAGTGAATCTCAGGAACGATTTGAGTCCAATGAACAGTGAGATCTTATTTTATAAGATTTTGTTTGTTTCAAACGATTGAGTAAACATTTAAGGGTCTTAAGACTGAATCCTCAGATTCAGATATTTGCTGCCAGTGATAAAAAAAGTTACCCGGAAAAGTGAGCAAATATTATTGTAGAAAATAAAATCAGTGCAAAACTCTTGCAGGATCCGGTCCAAGGAGTAAAGGATGCGTGATTTACGTTCTTGAATAAATTTTGTAACTATCGGGGCTGACATTTCAAGCATTTCTTATTTCTTACTCAAATATTGCAAAAAATTTATAGTTTTTTTTTTTCACCCGGAAAAAAAAAATTCCATCAAGAAATTTTCTTTTTAATTTTTATTTTCGTTCACGATTTTTATAAACTGTGTATACTGTAAAGGCAAGAAATTATTTTATAAATTTTAACTCAACTTAGCAACGCGGAAGTTTGACAGCTAGTTAATTAAATAAAATTAAAGTCCAAGAAACGAGTTTGAAGCAATTCGGACCAATAAATATCCACCTACGCCCTACTTTCTCCGAATTCCGTGATTATCCATCAACCACCAGTAAATCTCATTCGACAGACCGAGCCGAGAAACTTTAAACATCTCTTTTTTTACGAGAATCTCCTTATTATCATTATACCCCCGTATAAATCCTCAAGTCTGTAAGTAGAGCATAAAACAAAATTGTAATGCAGCAGTATCATTATTTCACCGTAATAATAAAAAGCTCTATAGGGTACTATTGTTTGAACAAAATTACGGTCGTCTATTATAATATACAATCCGCATAAATTTTAATGCATTGCTCTTTTTATCTTTTTGTGAAACTTTATTTTATAATTTTTCGCACAATGCCATCCACAACACCGGAAACGCTTTGAATTAGACTACATAGACTGTACATCGTATCCATAATGTTCACTATCATACGTACTTACATTAAATATTTATTAAAATGTAAAATGTTTCATTTCACACGATAGTCTTTGAAAAAGCACTTTATTTTTGCCGTCACTTATTGTAACTAAAAATAAACCATTATCACACATATAATATAAAATATAACTAAGAAGTAAATTCTACGATTCAAGTTTTTCTGTGTATAAGATAAAAGACTCAGTTATTGATACTGGGCTAGTTGTTTGATACTTGCAATTTTTTTTCTAATTTAAAAAAATTAAAATGTTCTCAAAATTTATAATTTAAAAATTGTATTTATTAATTTATTAGAGTTGATATTTTTTTTTTTCTTAATTAGAATAAAATTGCAAGTGTCAAACAACAAATAGAGTATTTTCCAATTAACAGGATTGAGGACAATCACTTGTGAGAGACGCGTGATGTTCGCACCACCTAGCATATTGTAGCTGAGCCACATAATATAATATTGGTGTATTCTGGTATCAATCCCTCGAAAAACGCACTCACGCCATTATCCCGCTAAAAGCATCCACCAGATTCTCTTCAACACATATACATCTATATATTTATTTATTTATATTATCTATACACAGCATTAAACGTTCCGGTAATATAAAGCTACACAGCAGTGTCCTAGATTTCTGTTTTGGTGTTTGTTCTGACGCTGGCACGAGTGTCGGTTGCGGTGTTACTTTCCAACACTGAAAATGATCCCTTTTATGTCTTTTTTCAACGTATTATATAGTTTAACTGGCGCTCCCATATACAATAGACAATATACAATATAACAGACCATTGAGCTAAACTGAAACTCTTTCTGATGATTGCCCGGAAACTGAAAGCTCAGAACAAAATTTTCCAACTTTCCCAACACTTACACTTAACTTGTGGCTAAGGTTCTTTTTATTTTATCGTTATCGTCCTCATCTTTTTTCATCGAGGATATCCAACCTTTAAACGAGCATTCCTAGACCGTTTTATTATTTTTCCCGTCAGTTCAATTTGAAATAAACTAAAAAAAAGAAGCCGCTAATGGAAATCCCGCTCGGAGAATAAATATCTGAGATAATTGTGATAAAACTCTCTCAGAGATAAATTTTCGTTAATTTCCAAAATAATGAAACGGGAATTTGTCCAACATTAAATGCCAGAGAGCAAATACTACGGTCAACAAAGAAAGTAACTACTTTTTTCCTTTATTCGAGAGTGGATGGCAAGAAGAGGAAAAAAAGTTTGTGGAAAAGGGTGGTGATAAAAATAGAATAAAAAATGGGAGCTGAGTTACCGGATGTTCCCTGGCCGGTAACGCGAGCACCGTGACATAAATTATCGGGCGCTCACCGAGAGCAGAGATGAGGTGGCAAGTTACATGCGCGAATACATAAATATGTATATGCGACGAAAAAGGGGCTGCAGAGGGATTTCGGAGTATATATCTCCGAGGAGAGTCACCGGGTGTTGGTCTGCCTGTGAATTTATTTTGTGTAACAGCCGCAGAATAAAGCGTTATTAGATTCGATGAGAGACCGGATGCCTGTTTTTTCTTTACTCACCCTCGGGCCTCTCCATCCACCCTTCCCGACCTCTTTCTCATTCCACGACGCAGATTAACCGCTGGAAAGCAGTTATAAATAAAAAGCAAATGCCCCTGGATTATTTCCATCGTATACAACATTGCTTTTATCCAATTTGCGAAATAGTCTATGAATATTTAACTGTCCGAATTTTCAGAGACTGCTGATGGAGATTTTCGCTTTAAGTTATCGCTACTTTTTTTTTTTTTTTTTTAGAATGTAATCATTTATTTTTTAC
>JZSA01005022.1:0-19599 GCA_000956155.1 Cotesia vestalis | reverse complement strand
GTCAACCTTGGCTTCGCCTCAGCCAATAATTACATCGACGGTCTAATTAGCAATTGGTCTAACTCCTAATTTTTTGATGTAGCAATAATAATCCAATTATAAATTATTTGAATGATCCAAACCAAAATATTACACCTCTATTAGATATTAAATTGATTTTTTAATAATAATAAATTTTGAACGAATTTTTTTTCCGTACAAATGGAAGATTCTCTAAAATGGAGTTAGACAATTTTCTAATTGAGACTTTTCTTATTTTACTGACCCTGGTATGTAATATACTATATCGTCATCGAATTTTACTAAAATTTATTATCAGAAAAAATTCCTATCTATAAACAGAAATGATCAATGAATTTATTAGATGTTAATAATTACCTAAAATAATTTGTATATTACATATAATAGCCCGCGAACATCATCACCCAAAATACTCGTGGTAATCGTGAATAATCTTGTAATCCAAAATCAGAATTTTGAATAGAATAGAATCATGTGAATCTGTTGAGCTTTACCATAGAATATTAATCCAATATATGCACGGATTATTCCTGTATGAATTGGGTGTATGGTACCGTCATAGTCGAGATTACTGGCTCAAATAGAATAATTGATTCAATTTTAATTAGTAGTGGCTATATGATTTATATTGAAAGCCAAATTAGGTCGTACATTGTCGCGCAAATGAAACAGATTTTAATTTTTATTACTAAGGATTATGTTTATGTTTTGATGACAATTGACATATGTAATATTCATTAGAGGGTCATGATCACCGACTAATGGACGTATAATTAATTGAAACTAAACAGTCTTGTTAATTATTCATTATTATCATTATCATTATTATTATTATAACATAGCTTGTAGTTTATGATAAATTAATTTCATAATGTTCGACATGGAATTTGTAATTATTAATATAATATAAAATGAAAATGTATTTATCTTTGTAATAAATCATTAAAAATCATTTTTTATGTAAAGTATTTCTATTAACGGTAATAAAATTCAATTTCCATTAAATTATAAATTTTTGTTCCTTCTCACATTATAATTTAGTAATAAATAATTTTATGCCATCCCGGATTTCGATGTTTCATTTAAAACACTAAAAAGTAATCGGAATCTGAGTGATTTTTATTATTAAGTTTTTTCTTTATAGAAAACGATTTTTTTTGTTCAAAATACTAAGGAAATCTTGTAGAAATAATCGATTTTTTACTAGATATAAACCAGTAACTAGCCCGTGATATCGAGTAAAAACTCGAAATCGCGCTGCCTACAGCTAAGTCATAAACATTAGTCACACCGACACTGTATCTTTACTAATGTGTGTGTTTATTTTTCTCTGTTAACCTGTATGCATCATTATTATAAAAAATATTAAAAAACAGAGTAACTCAATCAAAATTTGTGTACATTAACGTGTAAATAATTTTCAATATATGTTATTAAATGGATGCAGTAAAAAAAGTTGACACAATCAATGAATTGCGACTGTGGGCAATAAAAACAAATCTCCAACTAAAAATAATTATTTTATTATTCGATTGTTACACAGAAAAAAAAAATTAACTTGGATCAAGACGAAAAATTCTTAAATCAAGTAAAATTTACTTAAACTAAGAAAAATTTCTTAGTTTAAGAATTTTTCTACTCAAATCAAAAAGATTAAATTCTTCAAAATTATTTACTTGATTCAAATAAATTTTTTTTTCTGTGTAGATTCATTATTATTCGTTTATTAGTCTAATGATCTTATCGATTTTATAATGTATAAATATGAATGAAACTTTTTGATCATATCGTTTATTAAGCATTATTTTGATTTTATTTGACAATTTTAATAACTCCTGATGACCTCAAAATTCGAAATTGCCAATTTCACTAAAGCCGCCATAATGTTCGGTAAGATCTATAATAAAACTGGCCAGTTACTTGACAGAAACTCGATATTACACTGGCTAGTTACTGGTTTAAGACTAGTCAAACTGGCCAGTTACTTGTTAAGAACTCGATTTCATTTCTACTAAGGAAATAATAATTCTTTTCGTTGAAGTAAATTTTAATTGCGAGAGCTATCAAAATTGTCTTATCTTGACAAAATTTCTTCCAGCTCAAAAACAGTTTAGATCTTCTAAAAAAAATTTCAATAGATATAAAATCAGTTCAGTAATTTTATATTTTACAAAACGAATAACAATATGTCACTTATATTCATTGACTGTAAATGATATCACGTTAACTCTTCAGAAGCATATATCAACGAAATGTCACATGTGATGTATGATATACATATACACATACATCAACAGAACTAAAATGAAATCTCATAATCCGAGTTTATATGTGCGGGTTGAAAAGTTATACCCACTGGCTTCAAGTATTCGCGATTGGCTTTTTGACAGGCTGCATGCATATTTTAATTTCGAATATCGAAACGAAAGAGCTATCATTCAACGCCAATGATACTTCAAGCACACATTTGTACATTTAGTTTATTTTATCTAATATGTGTTATAAAAAAGTCACTCTGATTTTCAATATCGGATTATAACGTCAATATCGATAAATATTTTTTTGAATCAAGTACTTTTTTTCCAGTGCAACATTATTGCTGTAAATAAATTTATACATTTTACAAGCATACACGTATCTGTACGTATATATGTGGACATACGAATGTGTATATGTATGTTGAAAGATCAATGACAAAAAAGGCTAACGAGCTTCGAATGCATGACTGCAACATGAAGCGGTAACATAAAGCTTCAGTTGAGTCCAGTGTACATACACATATATAACTACCAGCATAGCCACAGACGTTATATTATAGCACATAGCATAGAGTCTCTTCCTTTCCGCTTTCGTCTCTTGCAAGCGCATGGAGCTCGCCATCAAAGCGCTCTCTATATTTAGCCGAGTCGCCCGCCCACGAGCATCAACCAAGCAGGCAACCACTAACACTATTTTATATACCAATGCATCGATACAATGCTATGCACCCATCATACTGTGCTCATGTTTAATGTGTCAGTGTAAGTCTCCAATACGTGTCATAGTTACACGTAGACCTCCACTTTGTACAAAAATTTATTTCTCTTTTACATTTTGGACATTACTAAATTTTATTTGTTTACTCGAGTCAAAATATTGCACCTAAATTTAACGTTAAGAGCCTTAAAATTGAAAAACTAAATCAGTATGATCGTTAATAAAAAAATTTCTACCCTTCTGTGACCTTCAATTCTTCTTATAAACACATCAATGCCATTTTGGACTATATAATGTAACGCTGAAGGACAATTTGACTACCCAGTCGCGTCTAGATAAAATTGCAGGGAAAAAAGAAAAATAGAAGAATTACATTATATAGTGTAGCGTGGCGCTCCGTGATGAAAACTGGAAAAATTACAGTTTCAGATTGTAACTATTACAGATTTTATAAGAATTAAATTGTAGAGTGTAATATTTACATTGAAAGCTCTGAAAATTAACTTAGCTAACTTAGTCCCGGTTATTCAATTTCAATCCTCGACGCACACAAGCTGAAAAAAATCATTTTTTTGATAATTGTACACAGAAAAAAAAATTTACTTGATTCAAGAGAAAAATTCTTGAACCAAGAATATAATTTGGAAGAGGGTAATTGTCTTGAGTCAAGACGAAAAATTCTTGAATTAAGTAAAATTTCTTCAAATCAAGAAAAATTTTCTTAAATCAAGAATTTTTCTACTCAAATCAAGAATATTGAGCTCTTCAAAAATATATACTTGATTCAAGAACATTTTTTTTTCTGTGTAATACATTGCACAATAAAAAATTTTACGGTATTGTGTCATAAAAATTTTTATTGTGTAAGATGTATTCCGGCCCCTAAGCATCCAAGATCACTTTCTCAATATTACTTTAACATAGAGCTGTGTTACTTCATTGTTGGGATTGTGTTGAATTAAAATGAAGTTTGTATAAAAAAAAAGTCATCAACACAACTTTTGATGTTAAATTTAGCCAAAAATGTATTACTGCGAAATGTTATGAATTTTCTAAACATTATAAAAAATTCATAATAATTAAAAAGTTCTAGAATATGTTTTTAACACTCGAAAAAATACTACACAAAAAAAATACTTCTCTTAAAAATATATGTTCTCAACACGGGACGTATATTCGTGGAAATTATTATAAAAACTCATGATAGATTTTTCTTACCTCTAAATAACTACAATAAAATTTAATTTGATCTAGGGTTGTTTTATGAGGAAACAATAAACTAGGTCGAAGGTGACCGAAGGCCAAAGAAATTGAAAAAGACTAATTGAACAAGGAATTACACCGGTTGTTTAATTTTTTTCATGGGTCCTCTGTTGTCCGTTTTTCGACGTTGTATTTTAACTTGTTTTTTTCTTTTTATCTCCTCTATAGCCTTTGTCCCTTTAGAATTTATCCCATCATGCCGAGTGAGCTAGTACAGAGGAGAGTGAACGCAGCCCGGAAATGCCGATAATCCTGGATACCAACAGGCGGTCGATTCCGTCCAAGATCCGAGATATATCCGAATATCCGAATATCCGACCCCAGGGAATATCGACGGGTTTTGGATAAACGTTTCCGATGTTCATAAACGTGATACTACTCGATGTATTTTGTGGCTCCCGGTTTACGATATCGGTTATCAAATGATCGATTAATTAAATTCACTTTACTTATTTTTACTTGCACTGGGTCAGTATTTTCATCAACAGATATTTTCAATTTTTTATTATTCCGTAGAAATTCATATTTCTATATTATTTAAACTAACTTGGTTAACGTTTTAATTTAATTGGCTAACGATTGAATCTTTTCATTTCAAATCACCCTTTTGTAAAAAACTTTGCCTCATTTTATATACATATTTATTTCGTGTGTAGCATGACGATTACACACGGAAAAAATTATGATTTAAAAGTTGCACCACAAGTGATGTAAAAATTTAATTCTACGAGTGGTGTTATAGTTTTGGATCGAAGTGATACAAATATTGTATCACCGTGAAGTAGATTTTACATTACAGTGTCGTATGTATTTTTTATTTATTAAGAATTTATTACAAAAAATGTGAAAATAACATGGCCGATCATTTTGTATGTTCAATGCTAAAAGAATCTTGTCTTGAAAAATTTATTTCCAGGTTTGAGGGTACGTATATCACCGTCAAGTTTGTTCCATTTAAAATACATTAGATACAAAAATTGTATCACCAGGTGATGTAAATTTAGGAACACCTCTATGGACTTCACAGGTGATACGATCTTTGTATCACCTGATGAGATTTTGAAGTCACTTTTTTTTCCGTCCATATTTTTGTGTAGTTTATTGATAAACGCTTACTATATTAGACAAAAAAATAATTCATGTACAAATTTTTTTTAACGCACTGACGGAAAATTTTTTACTGTGTAGGATCTTGATTATAATTATAGAAACAATAAAAAATTATAAACGTTTACCAAAGCCCTTAAGAATACAATTGCTTAAAAAATTGTTTAAAAAAAAATAAAAAATTATGGCTGCAATAAAAGTTTAATCATCATTATTGAGTTTTTTCTTCATTGATATCTCATTTTTTTGTCAAATTAAATTTACCTCGACCTCGCAAAAAAATGCATATTCATAAAAAAAAAGTATGGCAAACCCTCGAACAATTTACATATTGGTTTATTGTACGTATAAAATTAATCGACATTGAAAAAAAAATATTTTATTTCGAATCACATCATTTATTTTTCTTACCTCTAAATAACTACAATAAAATTTAATTTGATCTAGGGTTGTTTTATGAGGAAACAATAAACTAGGTCGAAGGTGACCGAAGGCCAAAGAAATTGAAAAAGACTAATTGAACAAGGAATTACACCGGTTGTTTAATTTTTTTCATGGGTCCTCTGTTGTCCGTTTTTCGACGTTGTATTTTAACTTGTTTTTTTCTTTTTATCTCCTCTATAGCCTTTGTCCCTTTAGAATTTATCCCATCATGCCGAGTGAGCTAGTACAGAGGAGAGTGAACGCAGCCCGGAAATGCCGATAATCCTGGATACCAACAGGCGGTCGATTCCGTCCAAGATCCGAGATATATCCGAATATCCGAATATCCGACCCCAGGGAATATCGACGGGTTTTGGATAAACGTTTCCGATGTTCATAAACGTGATACTACTCGATGTATTTTGTGGCTCCCGGTTTACGATATCGGTTATCAAATGATCGATTAATTAAATTCACTTTACTTATTTTTACTTGCACTGGGTCAGTATTTTCATCAACAGATATTTTCAATTTTTTATTATTCCGTAGAAATTCATATTTCTATATTATTTAAACTAACTTGGTTAACGTTTTAATTTAATTGGCTAACGATTGAATCTTTTCATTTCAAATCACCCTTTTGTAAAAAACTTTGCCTCATTTTATATACATATTTATTTCGTGTGTAGCATGACGATTACACACGGAAAAAATTATGATTTAAAAGTTGCACCACAAGTGATGTAAAAATTTAATTCTACGAGTGGTGTTATAGTTTTGGATCGAAGTGATACAAATATTGTATCACCGTGAAGTAGATTTTACATTACAGTGTCGTATGTATTTTTTATTTATTAAGAATTTATTACAAAAAATGTGAAAATAACATGGCCGATCATTTTGTATGTTCAATGCTAAAAGAATCTTGTCTTGAAAAATTTATTTCCAGGTTTGAGGGTACGTATATCACCGTCAAGTTTGTTCCATTTAAAATACATTAGATACAAAAATTGTATCACCAGGTGATGTAAATTTAGGAACACCTCTATGGACTTCACAGGTGATACGATCTTTGTATCACCTGATGAGATTTTGAAGTCACTTTTTTTTCCGTCCATATTTTTGTGTAGTTTATTGATAAACGCTTACTATATTAGACAAAAAAATAATTCATGTACAAATTTTTTTTAACGCACTGACGGAAAATTTTTTACTGTGTAGGATCTTGATTATAATTATAGAAACAATAAAAAATTATAAACGTTTACCAAAGCCCTTAAGAATACAATTGCTTAAAAAATTGTTTAAAAAAAAATAAAAAATTATGGCTGCAATAAAAGTTTAATCATCATTATTGAGTTTTTTCTTCATTGATATCTCATTTTTTTGTCAAATTAAATTTACCTCGACCTCGCAAAAAAATGCATATTCATAAAAAAAAAGTATGGCAAACCCTCGAACAATTTACATATTGGTTTATTGTACGTATAAAATTAATCGACATTGAAAAAAAAATATTTTATTTCGAATCACATCATTTATATATATTAATGATAATAATAAAACAACATTTAGCGAAGCGGAAAATTTACCTTACAATGCTACGTCACAATATTGACAAAAGCGTAATATGAAATAAACATATATGTTTAAAAAATAATATATATTTGCTTGTTTTTTTCTATTCATCTCTCGTGAATAAATTCCCAATCCATCGATCTTTGTATTCCTCACGGGTGTATAAAATGAATTGATGTTACATATATTATATATTATTCATCAAATAAAGTATTGTCGCAAATACATCCATTGAGAGATATTTAGATTTTTCAATCACGTACTTCGTATTGAGGTTCTATATTCCGCATAATTTATCGCGAAAAAAAAAATCTCCGTGCACTTGCGATTGTTCAGAAGCTCCAACCAGCTATGCAGTGGTTTGAAAAGAAAAAAATAAAAAAAATACATAATTACAAGTGAGAGAAATTTTTTTGAACAGTTAATTGGAGGTTGGAGGATTGCCCTCCGTCGTTAATTGACTTTTATTGTTAGGCCAGGAGAGTGCAATTGAGAAATAAATGTGAGAGCGACTATAGTATACTCGAGGTCTTATATTTTTAGAGAGGTGGGGCCACCCCTGTATTTTCCCCGGGGTTTTATGGGGCGGTCTGAAGGGCGAAATGAAATGGAGGGCGGTGGCGTGCTGTATCTCAGATTTCATATAAAGTCTAAATAAGTCATCGTTCCTTTTTTCACACTTTTAAGCAGAGCTTTTGTCTATACTGAAGGTTCGTTTTTTCCGGCTGATAGATTCTTAAAAATTTTTCCATGTCTCTAACTTGAAGCTTTACTTTTACTCAAAAATCTGAAAAAATCTATTCATTTAAAGAACGATAAACGGATTATATGAATTCGCAAGAAAAGTTGCTAAAAATTCAATAATTTTAATGTATAAACATAAGTGTAAGAGAGAATTTTTTCGTTAATGAAGCTTATAGGATACATTTATAAGCCTTTCAACAGGTTACGAGCCCATACCGAAAGAAAGAAAGTCTTGAATCAAACGTAAATTTTTGTAAATCAAGAAAATCTTAAGGAAGATTGAAAATTTCTTTAACGAAGTTAAATTTATTTAAGCCAAGAAAATTTCTTCTTGCTCCAAAATAACTTCGGTCTTCTTTACAATTTTCTTGATTCAAGAAATTTTTTTTTCTGTGCAGCATGCTTTTATTGGATAAATTTTTATGAATAAAAATGATCATTGACATGGTAAAAAGCTATTTCAAGTTAATTAATCTACATATAAGAAATTTTTTCCAATACACAGAAAAAAGAAAAATAGAAAAATTACATTGTAAATAGTAATAACGGTCGATTCATATAAAAAACTCGAAAAATAGCAGTTCGAAATAACATTTTTATAAACTCAAACTTTGAATGTTCAATTTCAGAGCTTTCAATGTAATATTTACATTTTACAATGTAATTCTTAGAAAATCTATAATAATTACAATCTGAAACTGTAATTTTTCCAGTTTTTTATATGAAGCGCCTCGTTACATTATATAATGTAATTTTGATCTTTTTCTTTTTTCCGTGTATTTACTCACTCAGTACTAAATATCTGAAACTATAAGACATGAAGACTTTTGGCAGGAATAATACCTCACATCTGTAGAAATCGGCTAAAAATGGATTTTATAAAATCTGACTTAAAAAAAAAAAATTGCAAAGATATCAGTTAGGAAAAATTTAATTTTTTAAACTAAAACTTCTACTGATTAAAAGTTTTAATGAATTTTTCTTTGATATCTTCTCATCTGCAGATGAAGAAATTTTTTGGATAATTTCATGGCTTTTCTCCTTAAGGAGGTTCCGTGAAAAATCACTTTTCTTGCAATATTCTTCAATTTTTAAATACGCGTACTTTCAAGTGTCCTCTATACGAATAAATTTTTTCGAATAGTCGTTTTAAAAAATGTTTTAAGTTAGCGACTTTCGATATTTTACGTGAGTAGAAGTAAGCGAGCGATAGTCTGTAAAGAGAGGCAGC
Source organism: Cotesia vestalis (assembly GCA_000956155.1). Classification (NCBI taxonomy): domain Eukaryota; kingdom Metazoa; phylum Arthropoda; class Insecta; order Hymenoptera; family Braconidae; genus Cotesia; species Cotesia vestalis. Next base: position 10,256 of record JZSA01005022.1, on the reverse strand, counting down.
ACTAGTGCGTGAGAAAGAAACCAATAGCCATAACCTATTAGTGTCTTTTTCTGGCCGTGGAACCTCCTTAATATGCAAATCTGCAGATAAAAAAAATATTTTTCCAATTTCATAAATTTTGTTTTAATACCTCCATTTACAAATGAATGAAGTTTGTTCTTTATAGTTATTTTCCTCAATATATTCTTATCTGCAGATGGAAAAATTTGGAAAAATTTTTATTCAGTAAAAGGAACATTTCAATCGAATTTCAAGTCTACATTTTGAAATTCAATTTTATAATGCATTCAGTGAATAAGTCCGCGAGAATCATCTAGTTTTATATAAAATTTTTGCCTTATTGAAAATACTAAAGAAATATGTATGAAAATGGCGTTCTATAGGTTAAAAGCGAGCTTTATTTGCTTTTTTAAACAAAACATTAGAATGTATAAAAAATTACGCGGTATAATCAATTTTTTCATTTTTTTAGATTATGGAAATAAAATTGACTTATGGAGATCTTTGAATTGATCAAAAAATTTGTATGCAATGATTAAGCTATACGGTGACGGGCAAATACATGTTTTATGATCGTATATTTTTTGTCGGTTATACTTATATATTTATATAGATCCTGGAGAGACGTTGAATAAATCCAGTGTAATCTGTCGAAAAAGAAAAATGCAAAATCCAGAGAACAATCTAAGTCTGCACTGAGGAAAAAAGTTTATCGGTTTATGCATTCAACATTCTGGCTCTTCACATCCTATGCAAAGCTTCTTATATTGTTCCCATTTTTCTCGACATGATCATACAAACATATACGGATATATCCATCATTATTTCAAAGCTTAAATAACGAAAATACGAAGTTTATCGTTTTTTCAAGGACCAACTTTCCCTTGTCCTGCACTGTGAAAAATATCAACTGATATTTTTTATCTTTCTCTTTTTGTTTACAAAAATAGATCATGACTCAGGATATCACTGACGAAGTGTTGGAAATGGATGAATCAAACACACATTCTTTGACTCCGAGAGACCAGGTCCCCGAAGCAACGCCATCTCCAACAGGGTACAGAGATTACAAGCCTCCTGCTGAGGTTCTGAGTGGTGGTTATCAGAGAAACATTGGTTTTACGAAAAATATCAGTCCTAGACGTGAATTTGGCAGAGATATTGAAGATACTGCACACAAGGTATTTAATGAATCATCCAAAATTTTTTTACTTTCACAACTATTGAAAATTTTTATTCGATTTTATGTACACGTACAAAAATTTTCTAATGTCGCCATAAAACAGCTAACTCATGAACATGGGATTACATTGTTTTTTAATTATTGAAATTTCCTATTATACGGTTAAGCCTAGATACTCTTTAACCAGATGAAGAATTTTCATGTAAATAATAATAATTTTGCTGCATAAGATAAAAGAAAAACTGTCAATTTTTTAAAGAATATCTTATTTCGTCCGTAAAAGATAAAAAAATTTTTTTTGGAGCAATTGAAAGTTTTTATTAGTTCCTCTGGAGATAATTAAAAAAAAAAGAAGATTTAGCACATTTCTTAAAAACTTTTTCCAAGTTTTCAAAAACTTAGTACTTCTTTCAGTACCCTGTTTCACCCCACCTTCCCCTATGTAGAAGATGAAAAATGAAGCTATTTGTAGAATAGGGATAAGTTGGATTGTTATAAGTATTCTTCTCACCGAAAATGATAATTGCCACTTTGGGATTTTAATGACAGAAATTTCAAGGGAAAGGTTGAAAATATCCAGCTAATTAATTTTTAACAACGAGAATTTTGAGATACAAAGAATTTAAAGAGTAAATTCTTATAAACGGTGACACTCGTTAATATCCCCGGAAAAAGTATCCCCGACAAAATATCCTCGAGATTAAATAAGTGTTGGCACATTTTTAGATAAACATACAAAATCACTCTTTAATAAATAATGAAGTAATGTTCATAGTAGCTAATTTTTTTTTATCTTTTAAAATATTGAATTTGTTGGATATTGATTGTCTGATGGTAAATAATTTTTGTGATATTTCGTTTAATGATATTTGATTTCAATGATATTTCGGTTGAATAAATTTTGAATTGTTGGTATTTGGGCGACCTTCTGTTTACATGCTTTAATATAAATAGGGATTTTTACGATGTTAACATAGTAATTTTTCCAATGGTAATATGATAGAAATATATCCATGTAACATAGGAAAAATTCATTTATGACATGAAAAAAAATAGAAATCGAAAAAACACCATTCTGAAATTTTCAGGATATTTGTAGAAAATTTCAAAGTTTCATATGAAAGAAAGAAAAAAGAAATTAAAAATTTTTATCATCGAGAAATTCGGAGTTTTTTCGGAAAATCTAAAAAATAACAATGAAGATAGGTTCGAATAATTTTTTTCTATTTTTTCCCAAAAAGAAAATTTAATAAAAAAATTTTTGAATAAAAAAACGTCCCGATAAGTCAATTTTTGAAAAAGTTATGGCAAATTGAGCCACATCGTCCATAATCTGCTGAATTTTTAATTTTAAGTGTAAAGCAAAATTTGAAAAAAATTTCCTCGAATTTTTTTTATCACAAACCGACTGTATATCACTGTTTTACTTTTAAATTATCTAAAATTACTTGAATGAGAAAATTGTTATGTAAATTTGTAATTATTAAATTAAGTTACATAAATTTTAGTGATAAATGAATTTTTTATATGTCACATGGATATTTCTATCTTGTTAATAAAGAAAAAATTCCCATGTTAACATTGAAAAAATTTCTAAGTCAACATAAGAATTTTTCCTATGCAAAAATAGGAAAAATCCCTGTTTTTTTCGCCGTAAAGTTTTCAATAAAAAATTTTAATAAATTTTTCCGTATCACTTATCGTTTAGCAACAATAATAATTTAAAATTATTTATTAAATTTCGAGCTAACAAAAATTAAAGATTACACTTTTTTAAAATTATTTTTGCAAGAAATTGAAAATACTATTTTGATAAATGTGAACATAAATTTAGCAACATTAAAAATATCTGGAAAAAAATAATTTTTTTTTTTTAATTAGCAAAAAAATAGAAATGATGAATAGAGTTTTTGTAAAGCGTGTTCACAACATATAAGAGTATTTATATTAAGATGTTATATAAGATGAACGAGATAAAGTGCTTGAGGCTAGCAAGTTTAAAAAATAAAGCATGTATTTATATGCGAAAAGAAATAAGAGAGTATAAATGGAGAGTACTGAAACGTAAGAGATTCTGGGAGGGGATTCTAGTTTGTCATTGTCTGACGATACAATAAACAGTCGAGGTTGCTGAATACCTGGACATGTATTTGTGATATTTTTATTTTTTTTCGCTTAAAAGTTTCTCTAAAAAAATCCCTTCATTAAGATAAAACGTTTTAAAATGACTGACGCGTCATAGAAAAAAAAAATTTAAAGTTTATAATTGACAATTGTAAATGAATAACTAAATAAATAAATAAATAAAAAAAAATCAATACTTTCTTCCAGAGAAAGCGCATAATGTTTTCCAGAAGAAAAATATCGTATAATTGATGTAAGAATCACAGTAATTTTCATTTATAATATGAACGTTTAAATTTATAATTATAATTAGATGTTCTTTTTACTGGTATGGAATGTGGAGTACTAGAAACTAGTTCAAATACAAGAAATCAACTTTGATGCATAAATACTGCAACAAAGATAAAATATTTTTATAGGATTATTTTGTAGATGACGTTTTTCGGGTATTATATACTTCAGATAGCTCGCTCTGCCAGTGAGAAGGAATTTCTCCATGCGCCACCTAGCGGTGAGTTTTGTAACTACGCAGAAAATAATTTATTTTTGTTGAATTAAGACAGTTGTGTAGACACCGATAAAAGTATTTAGTACGGAGTACTAAACTAAATTAGTAACAAAATTTTTAGTAATTTATTTGGTAGGAAAAATATTTTTTATTCATTAATATTCTTAATTTTTTTTACTTAAAATTATTTTGAGTAAACAATCAATTTATTTAATACCAATAAAAGTTTTTCTAAGTAGCAATAAATAATTTTTTAATTACTACTAAATATTTAATTGGTGAGAATAAATAGGCTTTAATAAATGATTTAGTAACTTACTAAATATTTAGTAATTTAAATTTTATTACTAAATAATTTAATAACTATTTCTAAATTTTATTAAATAGGATTAAATTATTTTATTAGCGAAATTTCCCGCTCTGCTTGCGAGAAGGAATTTTTCCATGCGCCACCTAGCGGTCGGATTTATAACTACATATAAAAAAATTTTGACACTTTTTTGTGTTGAATAAAGAGAATTAACATTTAAAAGTGTTAAATATTGACCTCAAAATTTTTTTGACGCAATATTAGTTCTCAAAAATTGAGAAAAAAATTTTTTTTACTTATTTTTGGATTTAATTTTTTAAAATCAGCAGATGTAAATCTGTGAGTGTAAATCCGTGAAATAAAATTCAGTAACGAATCCCAGCGTCGGTATAAGCGTAATATTTCCAGATAAGACAGAGTATAATAATAATGATTTAATTTAATATCTAAACATCTTAATCTAATTAATTTTTTACCGCGTCTTCATTTTACACATGTAAGAGATGATTCTTACACGGAACAGTAGCATAAACAGACGCTTATACTTTACACTGTATACTAGTGCGCATTTAGTATCACGTCAGTGAAATTTGATACACGGTTGCGAAAAGTGATACATAAGACGCTTCTAGAAGTGGAGAAGAGAAGTAAACGGATATTCATCAAACCCCGAGAGAGTTCTGTTGATATTTGTCATTTTAAGTGCGATTAAATTTTATGCTTATGCTCCAATTTTTTTAGATAAATTCTTTTTTTTTTTACTGTTATTTATTTTTTTTTTTTTTTTTTTTTTATAAATTCGACTCTGGTGATTATTGTCAACAAAATTGGAGAAGCTGAAATTTAAAACCTTACAGATCTATACACTGAGAAAAATCTAATTCGAGATAAATATTCCTTTAAAAATTATATTATTACTTCGAAATATTTAATTAGAATACTAACAAAAAAGAAAAAAAAAAAACAATAACCAAAAGAAAGAAAAAAATTTTAAATTCAAATTCTGACTAAAATATTTTTTTTAATTGCCTGCGTAAAATCTATTTGTATTTTAAAATTATTTCCCTGGCGACAATATTAAACCGTATATTTTAAAATACCTCTCAAAGCTTTAATTAATAATATTTTTTTTAATTACAAGGTCGGAAAAAAATTAATTATTAATATTAAAACGCCGCGTAGCAAATTCACCAAAGTAATTATTCACTACTTTAATAATTAACAATATATTCCAATTTTAATTAGGCTCGTAATATTCAACAACACAGAAACTCAATATCGAAATGAATTTAACAATAACAATAATAATAATTAATAATTAATAATAATAATAACTATAAAATCTGAAATTTGAAACAATAAGCTCTCAAAGTGAATCTGAAATTTTTATATGAAGCAATTACTTTAAACAAAACAAATTTATGAATCTATTTATAGGTACAAAATATAATGAAATATTTGTAAAAAAAAAAGTCCAAAAAAAATTTTTAGTTTTGAGAAAAATTTTTTTTTACATTTCTTCAAGTTTTATACAAAAATACGTATTTTTTTTAAGAAAAAAAAAATTTTTCTTCAAACTAAAAAATTTTTTTGGACTTAAAAAAAATAATAGATTTTTTTTTATACGCCCTTATTGCTTTTTACGGAGACCTTTTGCCGGTATACGCCCTTATGGCATCTAGAACGCGATACAATTTTTTTTATTAGTCAATTAAATGTTAATAATTGTTTAATAAATTTTTCAGAAATTTCCTCAAAAATGTTATTAATTAATTTTAAAATTCTTAACAAAATTATTATTTTTTTTTAGACGCTAAGAGCGTATTAAGATCTTTATAAAAATTAAAAATAAATTTTATTAAAAAGTTAGTTTTAAAAAATTCCGCTAGGTGGCTACGGCTCTCAATTTATTGTATCAAGTATTTATGATAATTTGAATTAAGAAAAAATTACTTCCACCAAGAATAGAATTTAAAGAAAAATTTTTACTTCGGCCAATATAACTTCGGTCTTCCTTCGGGCGACCGAAAATTTACTTGAGCCAAGAATTTTGTTCTCCAGTCAAGAAATCTTTCTTTCTGTGTAAACTTATGAGTCAAAATAATGTTTAAATTTTTTTTTTACTTTTAATCTTCCTATTATTCGTCAAAATTCTTTATCTTACTTTAAGATAATTTGAACAATTTGATAATTGATGATTTTTTAATTATTTAATAAAATAAAGTAATAAAATAAAGAAAAAGTAATAACTAAACGGCGAATCTTTTTAAAATTTTGGGATTAGATAAATTACATATTTATTTTTACATATACTTAATTTCAAAGCTGGAAATTATTTTTCACATTAGATTTGCTCGAACCTCCTTAATAGCTTGAATTAAATTTTTTAAAAATAGTAATATTTAAAAAAATACAACTTCTCTATTTAAAAATTGAATATTCCTGCGCCAATTTTCCGCAGTTTGCTAAAGTGTTATTAAAAAAAAATTCCAAGATTCGATTGATTGTTCAAAGTAACCTTATTTACACCAGCATAATGCCAGAAAAAAATCAGGTTGATGTGTGAGGTTATAATTGTCCATCTCACCATTCACCAGGTTCTGGTTCCTTGCAATCGTCGTCCTCTAAAGACGACAGTGACCTCTGTCTCAGTTCGTTGACCCGCTGAGTCTGCTGTTCATGGTGGACCTTTCGCCATTTTATCCGCCGGTTCTGGAACCAGACCTTCACCTGGGCCTCGGTCAGCCGCAAAGAATGGGCCAGGTACAGTCTCTCCGGTCCTACCATGTACTGGGTTCTGGCGAACTCCCCTTCCAGCCGTTCCAATTGTTCTGCGGTGAAGATTGTACGAACGCGCTTCGTTTTTCCCGGATTGGCCATGTTCAAGTCTGGGACCACTCGCGAACAGGATGACACGGGGCTGGTTTTCAGTTCCTGGTGACCTGGAAAGAGGAATTGAGTGATCATGTCAGTGAAATTTATATTTTTTAGAAAAAAATCTTTCAAATTGGATAATTTAAGTTGAATTCGTTCAAATTATTTTATAACAAATGATATTGGTTATTGGGGTGAACGATACTAACGCGTTAGAATTCAAATTGGACATTTTGTTGTGTGCTAAATGACGTTTTTAAACTGCATTGACACTCAAAATCAGTGTATATATTATTTCATCATAATTTCTCATTATTCTAAGCAATATCATGTTAGAATATCAATAAGAAGTTTCATTATTCGTAAATTAACATTTTGATGCTGCATTGATGCTCAAAATTAATTTATACACTATTTTTTCTCAAATTTTTCAATTGTTCTTCAAATATATGGAAAAAACAAGATGACACTGGATATCATCCTAGATTATACTGAGTGAAATTTTTTTTTAGATAATAACCCTTCCGCAATTTATATAATTCATTGAAATAAATTAATACTAAGTATTCCACTATTTTAATAATTAATATTTAATTTTATTAAATTGATACATTTGTGGTCAATTAGTGGATACTTGTTATCTATTTACCCCCACCCAGTTCTTCAATACCTCTCGAATCAATATACATATCCATGTATGCATACTTACATATAATAACAACAAGCTTATTAATTAATATCTCCGATAATTACTCCTTCAATAATCAATAGTCGATATTGTGCGAATCAAAAAAGACCAATCAAATTATCGTATAACAAATGCCAAAAGGGCGCATTTAGCATTTTCAGCCAAAAGATTTTCTTATTTTATTCAGAGAATAAGCAAAATTTTGTGGCCACACGGAAAAAAGTAAACTGTAATATTCACTCGGAATCCGAATAGTTTTTATAGTTTCAAACAGTAAAGCGGACATCGGGGTGGCAAAAATCTAAATATTACAGAACTTAATGTAGAAAGTATAAAAGCCACAATTTATAATTTAATATCCAAAATAAGTAATTAGTAGTTGTCACTATAGTAAATAACGACTCTTTTATCTTTAAAAATTACAGTTTCAAACAGTAAAAATTGCCATTTCAATATATAGTCCATATTATGAAGAGAAGGGGAACTCAGATGAAAGAGAAGGGGGTCTCACTCTGGGAGAATTTAATATTCCAAACAGTAAAAATTATACTTTTAAAATATACATTTTACCAATCTAAGCAAGTCAATAATTACAGTTTGATTTTTAGCGTTGACGTTTAAAATTTACCATTTTACTTTGTAAACATTGACGTTGCTTGTATTAGAAATTTACTAACTTTATTCTATACTTTTTACAAATCATAACATCATTTTTTAGTTACGAAATGATAAATATTAAAGTCTGAATTATTAATTATTATACTTTAACATTTTAGACATTTACATGGCGAATATTACTGTTTGAAATAGTATTTTCTTCCATGTAAAGAGTAAATTGTAAGGTTTAAATTGTAAATATTACAATGTGAATAGTAAAATCTGATTTTACTGTTTGAAGTGGTAATTTTTAGCAGTTGATCATTACTTATTATAAATCGACTGTTATTTATTACAGTTTACTTTTTTCCGTGCAGTGTATTTATATTCTAAAATCGATTTTATTTATTTATTTATTTATTTATTCAATTTTTATGTCAAGGCAAAATAGCCAAATGACAATAATATACATAATTTTTATAATAAAGTACACGTATAACAATATTTCAGTACATTGTCTCGTTCTAGTTTCAAAAAAAATTTTTATAGTTTAATTTATCCGAAATTTAATAGCTTACACTTGGATAATTTATTTAATATTAATTATGATGAAGATTATATACACCCGAGTGATTAAGTTATCAAAAATCAACTCGTTAATTTGTATCAAAAATATCTGATAAAGATATGAGAGGTTTAATTCGTTTTACGTTATTATATTATGATGAGAGGTTTCATTTGAACAACAGTGATAATCAGGGCTTAAATTGAAGTATTGAATGAAATTCTCCATTGATCCGAATTATGTTAAATAATAAGTATGCGTACAATATATATTCATTCAAAGGAATAAAATATAATGCATGAGATTCGGAAGCGTAAATTGATATCCAAGTTATAATAAAAGTTTTAATATTCGTCGGAAATTATATTACACAAATTCATCTCATTTAGGGATTATAATTGTTTGGTTTATCGAATTGCATTGTTTGAAATATAAATTATTAAAATCACTATTACAATAGCTTGAATTATTATCTCGAGGCATTTGTAATAAATACACCTTTAAAAGTTTTATATACAGACTAGCTTTTACCCGCGGCTTCGCTCGCATTCAAACCCTGAGAAAAATATCAAAGATCATCATTTCATTCCAATAGAACTGATTCAATGAAATTCTAATTTTTTGACGGACAATTTTTTTATCTTTTGTAAAAAATAAATTTAATGAAAAAAAAAAAAATGATTCAATATTGTTCGATTTTCCCATTTGACATGTTAGTCAATAAAAATATTAATGAAAATTTACTTCTATCGAAATATCTAATTTTGAAGATAAAATAAGTGATAATTAAAATTAAGGATAAAATAAGTGCAATCCACAGAATTTTTGAGAATTATTAAGAATTATTATGTAGACTTGTTACATTGTTTGGATCTTGTTTATATGCAAATTATTTAAACCATTATTTTGTATTATTATGTACTCTATGCTACACGGGAAAAAGTAAACTATAATAAATAACAGTCGATTTATAATAAGTAATGATCAACTGCTAAAAATTACCACTTCAAACAGTAAAATCATGATTTTACTATTCACATTGTAATATTTACAATTTAAACCTTACAATTTACTCTTTACATGGAAGAAAATACTATTTCAAACAGTAATATTCGCCATGTAAATGTCTAAAATGTTTAAGTATAATAATTAAGAATTCAGACTTTAATATTTGTCATTTCGTACCTAAAAAATAATGTTATGATATGTAAAAAGTATAGAATAAAGTTAGTAAATTTCTAATACAAGCAACGTCAATATTTACAAAGTAAAATGGTAAATTTTAAACGCAACGCTAAAAATCAAACTGTAATTATTGACTTGCTTTAGACTGGTAAAATGTATATTTTAAAAGTATAATTTTCCTTGTTTGAAATATTAAATTCTCCCAGAGTAAGACCCCCTTCT
>JZSA01005020.1:0-19857 GCA_000956155.1 Cotesia vestalis | reverse complement strand
ATATTTATATATATTATATATATGTATATATAATATATATACATTAAAATGCATGTGAGTACTCAAATGAAAGCTCTTGATAATTGTAGCATCGGGATGAGCTTATATATTCAAAAGCGTCAATATTTAAGTCAGTACAGTACAATTTAACAAAATTCATTATTTAATAAAGCAAAATTTCCTTTATCTACAGTTCACAAGTCACGACAGTCACATAGTGACTGCAAGATTGCTACTAGTGCCTTAATATTACAACGAGCTTAAATTAAATTTTTTTCTGGAAAAAATTTATTATTTGGTGCAAGCTGTTAACTGTCCAAGGAGTAGATTAAATCCCATATAAAACTCTAGTCTCTTTAATAGATACTGCAGAGAACTTGTACACCTCCGAGTTCCGGGCAATAATCGAAGCGGCGATTCTACTCCTTGTCTCTTTTCTCTTAAAATAAATAAAAGCTCTCGGCAATAAAAAGCGGCGGCTTAAAAGCCCGAGGAGCGTTGACGCATAAAAATGTTTACATCCGAAAAATAATATATCCCGAGAGTATGTGGGCGTAAAAGTAAAGGGTAAAATGACCTTTCAACGTCCATTTCTCTCTTCTTCTTTGCTCCGCTCTCCTGGTCTCGCATCGAAGAAGAGAGAAATGGACGTTGAAAGGTCATTTTACCCTTTACTTTTACGCCCACATACTCTCGGGATATATTATTTTTCGGATGTAAACATTTTTATGCGTCAACGCTCCTCGGGCTTTTAAGCCGCCGCTTTTTATTGCCGAGAGCTTTTATTTATTTTAAGAGAAAAGAGACAAGGAGTAGAATCGCCGCTTCGATTATTGCCCGGAACTCGGAGGTGTACAAGTTCTCTGCAGTATCTATTAAAGAGACTAGAGTTTTATATGGGATTTAATCTACTCCTTGGACAGTTAACAGCTTGCACCAAATAATAAATTTTTTCCAGAAAAAAATTTAATTTAAGCTCGTTGTAATATTAAGGCACTAGTAGCAATCTTGCAGTCACTATGTGACTGTCGTGACTTGTGAACTGTAGATAAAGGAAATTTTGCTTTATTAAATAATGAATTTTGTTAAATTGTACTGTACTGACTTAAATATTGACGCTTTTGAATATATAAGCTCATCCCGATGCTACAATTATCAAGAGCTTTCATTTGAGTACTCACATGCATTTTAATGTATATATATTATATATACATATATATAATATATATAAATATGTAAAATATGTGAAAAATTAATGTGGGTACTCATATGAAAGGTTTCGATGAGTGTAACATAGGGATGAGCTTATATCTTTAAAAATGTCAATAGTTCACAAGATACAAGGTTATTTCTTAATTATGTCAGATATATAATATATATTTCGAAGATATAAGCTCATCACGATGTTATACTCATCAAGAGCTCTCATTTGAGTACCCATATGCATTTTTGATATATTTTTCATATATACATATATATAATATATATAAATATATAAAGTATATGAAAAATTGATGTGGGTACTCATTTGAAAGGTCTCGATGAGTGTAACATCGGGATGAGCTTATATCTTTGAAAATGTCAATAGTTCACAAGATGCAAGGTCATTTCTTAATTATGTTTCTAGACCAGCTGAAGACTTTTCCAACGATACCAAATTTAACCATAAAAACCTATTTTATCATATAAATACACTGGCTACAAAATTTTGCTTATATTTTCTCAATAATATAGATAAATAATATAAAAAGCTTGTATTCTTCTATTAGTTCGGCAAAGTTGAAAGAATGCATTGAGAAAAAATTAGTACATTAATTTTTAATCAATAAAAAAAAGATCGAACAAAAACAAAAGGGTGAAAGCAGATGTGTGTATTATCCCTTGATTTACCCATTAAATTTTTATCTGACAACAAAAAGCAAAATAAAGAAAAAAAAAGTAGCTGACTTTTTACCCTCGATATTCTCGTAGAGTTTTTCCACTCACCCCAGCACTCTCCACAATATTCTTTCGTATCCATGGAGAAAAATATTAAGCGAGCGAGACCAAGAAAGTTAAAATAAAAAAATTACAGGGTGGAAAAGTTATCGAGTTTCACTCGGTCTCAGAAACCGAGCGAGGGTGTAAGAAAGTACCGGAGCTAACGATAAAGATGTCTGATGTCTCTGGAAAAATTTTTTAAACATTACTTCTTTGCTACCCTCCATGCAACACCTCGCATTATTTTATTTATTTAACGGTATGCTGGATAAATAAAACTTTCAACTTTTATTCACTTAGTGCTCTGCTTTTTTTTTTTTTTTTTTTTTTTTTTTTAATTTCAATTATTCATATTAATTACATTAATATTCGGTTTAAAAATAAAAATTACTCAAAGTTTAATTAAAACTGATAGAATAATTTATTTTTGTGCAAATAGTCAATATTTAATTTTTATCAAATTTATTTATTTACAAATATTTTAATTAGCAATTTTAATTTACTAAATAAATTACTCCGAAGTTATTTTTAAATATTTACAATTGTCATTTTTTTTTATTAAAAATTTCTATTGAATTTTGTTAATATATCATTTTTAAATTAAAAAATATTATTATTTTTTTTTAATACTTGTAATATTTAATTGAATTTTTAAAAATTTAAATTAGCAATTTCAATTTGCTAAATAAATATTGCAATGATAAAATTACTCCTAAGTAATTTTTAAATATTTACAATTGTCATTTTTTTTTTTTTTTTATTAAAAATTTCTATTGAATTTTGCTAATTTATCATTTTTAAATTAAAAAATATTATTATTATTTTTTTTTAATACTTGTAATATTTAATTGAATTTTTAAAAATTTAAATTAGCAATTTCAATTTGCTAAATAAATATTGCAATGATAAAATTACTCCTAAGTAATTTTTAAATATTTACAATTGTCATTTTTTTTTTTTTTTTATTAAAAATTTCTATTGAATTTTGCTAATTTATCATTTTTAAATTAAAAAATATTATTATTATTTTTTTTTAATACTTGTAATATTTAATTGAATTTTTAAAAATTTAAATTAGCAATTTCAATTTGCTAAATAAATATTGCAATGATAAAATTACTCCTAAGTAATTTTTAAATATTTACAATTGTCATTTTTTTTTTTTTTTTATTAAAAATTTCTATTGAATTTTGCTAATTTATCATTTTTAAATTAAAAAATATTATTATTATTTTTTTTTAATACTTGTAATATTTAATTGAATTTTTAAAAATTTAAATTAGCAATTTCAATTTGCTAAATAAATATTGCAATGATAAAATTACTCCTAAGTAATTTTTAAATATTTACAATTGTCATTTTTTTTTTTTTTTTATTAAAAATTTCTATTGAATTTTGCTAATTTATCATTTTTAAATTAAAAAATATTATTATTATTTTTTTTTAATACTTGTAATATTTAATTGAATTTTTAAAAATTTAAATTAGCAATTTCAATTTGCTAAATAAATATTGCAATGATAAAATTACTCCTAAGTAATTTTTAAATATTTACAATTGTCATTTTTTTTTTTTTTTTATTAAAAATTTCTATTGAATTTTGCTAATTTATCATTTTTAAATTAAAAAATATTATTATTATTTTTTTTTAATACTTGTAATATTTAATTGAATTTTTAAAAATTTAAATTAGCAATTTCAATTTGCTAAATAAATATTGCAATGATAAAATTACTCCTAAGTAATTTTTAAATATTTACAATTGTCATTTTTTTTTTTTTTTTATTAAAAAAAATAAATAATAGTTTAAAAAAACTAAAAAACACGCTTTTTATAGAAAACCGAACTTAAAAATAGAAAATAAGTTTTAATAAATTTAAATTAAGAATAGTGTTAAAAATTTCAATAAATGTAATTAATAATAGAGTAAATAAAAAAAAATGTATTTTATTTTAAAAAAAGCGTGGGGTGCTTTTTAAGATATTCTAAAAATAATAATCACTCTACTCATATCTGTGAATAGAATATTTATATCTATTAACCCATGCACTTTTTTAAAACTATTATTTATTAGCTCGTTATATTAGTGGGAAACTTTGATTGGTAGATACTTTTGAAATTGAATTAATAAATATCAATCCAAGTACAAAAACTAAAAGAGAACGGCAATAAATGATATTTAATAACGAAATAAATTTATAGGGAAAAATATAAAAATTGAACGCTTGACACTCGGCCCAGTCGACTGTAAAATCCGGTTTAAGTAATAGTTGACGCTGCTAAAGTAAGTCTTTGAGTCTACTAACTTTACGTCCCTCGGAGCCCTTAAATTCACGTGCTTCAACATAAACTTTGATTCTGACTAGGCTAGACCTTTCTCTTAAAAGGATCATTAAAATCACGGTCCGTATTTCTCTGCAGTAAATTGTTAGTTGTCAAAATAATATGGCTCATTTATGAAACATCGATATTTATGATAAATTTTTAGTGCATTAGTGCATCGAATGCTGGCAAGCAAGTCAAGATTGAATGACACACTGAAATAAGGATTCATTACGGAATAGTAAACTAATTTAGTAATAAAATTTTTATTCATTTATTTAAGAAAAAAAAATTTTTTTACTTATCAATATTATTTGTTACAGGTTAATAAATGATTATTTGATTCTAAATAAATTATTTTAATTACAATCGAAGCATTATTGATAGAAATGAGTAAGGTACCCGCGGGTAATAAGGCCTAAGTGACAGAAATGCTATTTAAAATAACCACTTCCGCTAAAGACTTCTCTAGTAGAAGCGTCTAGCATAGAAATGTCGCTACAAGTTTATAGAGTCCCGATACAACGTTTCTTGTCTTCTATATTACGTCATCCGTCATATGCTAAAGCAGCGCAGAAGAATTCCTAAGAAACGATTTGAGTAAATGGTAAACATTTTTTATAATTTTATATTTAATAATTTAAAATTATTGTTTTAATTTTTATCAACATCTTAAAAAGTATTGTTGCTGAATTTAAGTGATGATTGATCTCTAATACCAATTTTATCAAGTATAGTATAACTATTTCCAGTATATTATTACCCTACCGTAGTAAAATAAGGCCTATTCGCAAAGTTTTTGAAAAAATTTAATTTTGTGTTTGTTTATTGTGAAAATTACCATTACTCCATTATATTTAACGGCTAATGTATTAATTTAAAAATTAATGATACATTGCAATAATTAAATGCAATAATTTCGATTTTTTTCAAAATCTCCCTTAACTAGGTCTTATTATCCGCCGGTACCTTAAATAATCGTTTTTTTGAGATTACTTTTAAATAAGATTAACAAAAAAAAGTTAATAAAAATTCAGTGATTTTATAAATAAATATTTCATAACTTCTAATACCCTTTAAAAGCGGGCAACGGCTCAAATCGTTGAGAGATGGGACGAATAGTAGAGTTCCAGTGGTAAATTAAATTCCTGACAACAAAGGACTCTATCAACTTTTAGATAACTCTAGTACTAGAGCCATGAAATATAAAATTATCCTCCTGAAGATTTGAAATCTCCTTGTCCGGAGAGATCAAAAGTAGCGCTAAAGCCTAAAGATAAACTTGGTGTCAGTTTTATTTCTGGATTGCAAAAATCGTGAATTGCAGGGGTAGATTTTAATTTTTTTGCCTATTTTTTGCTGTTCTACTTTCTACTTAGTGTAAGTGCATCGGCTTACGTAATGACACACAGTAGGCTGTTATTTATTTCTCATCTTTACCCTCGATGAATAAAGTATCAAGCATAAATCGACAGTATGAGTTGAATGTACAAGAATCAAATAACATTATCTCACTTCTTGACTCGGTAATTTATTTATCCGAGCCACCCTAACGTGACTCACTTCGCCTCGATCTTAAATCATTGCTTTCTCTACTTACATTATTGCATATTACATTGTCTTGATCTCCTTAAATTAATTTTTTTTTGTTTGTTAGAAAATTTTTATGGACAGATAAAAAAAATTTCACCATCAATAATTTATAATGTAAATAATAATAATAAAAAAAAATTTTTTCCAGCCAAAAATTTTAGACTAAAAATCCCCTTCCACAGCATTAATTTTCCTGATACGATTTATTAACCTACATATTCTATCCATAGCATTTATATTCTTCAGCTATTAAAACTTTAACAATTATTTTTCCACTTACTTATTATCTCTTGCTTATTTTCATTTTTATATCTTCGGTAAACTCTATAACTTTTGTGTTTTCTGGCGCCAGGAGAACAAAATAAAAAAAAATAAAAGTTTCTCTATCAAATTCTCATGATGGTTATTTAAACGCTCGTTAAACTGTCATAAAAACAAAAATAAATATAAAACAAAGCTATATCGTGTAGTATATCCCATAAATAATAAACAATAATTATAATAATAATGATAATGATAATGTATACCGTCAATATCTCAAGTGTCATTCCAAACAAAACGTTTTGTCATACCTTAAATTATTTGACTCGCATATATGCGGTGCTTCCTGATGGGCTGGGTTGTCACCGAGCTTTGATTTATACAATTCGAAAAACCTCCCTCGGATAAAATTCATTCCCTTTTCATTTTATGCCACCCGCTGGTTTACCATCAGCCCCACAAATATTCGTTACTATTTTTGTAACAATAATGAGTATGAAATATGGTCTCGTGACAAATCTATACATATATATCTATATAAATGAAGTATATTTATTTGAAAAATTAAATGATCATTTTAATCTATATTCTTGAGTTATTTATTTTTTTTAGGGGACTATTGTTGATTGACAGAAATTGGAAGGTTGTCTAAGATGAGAACAAAAAAAATAACTTTTGTTAGTAGAATGTACTAAAAAACAGTGATAAAAAAAATATCCTACAAAAAACAGTTTCACTGTTAACCTTCGCGCCAAGTACATGTCCAACTATTGTTACAAACTATGATAATTCGATTTTTGCAAAAAGCTATTGAATTAAAAAAAAAAAAAAAAAAACAAAAAATTTTTAAATTAAAAAAAACGCTGAAGACAGCAAATATTGAGGAAAAAATTTAATGTACTTGGTGTGCATCATTTGAATAAACGAAGAGATCGTTCACAAATTGTATAATTCGGTAATTTACTCTTATTTTCATCTGCAATATTGTAAATCCTGAAAAATCTAGTTACTTTATAATAAATAATGTTTCTGAAGCATAAATATTTAGTTGTTGCAGCTTAATTTTGTGCTATTAAGGCTACATGTAAATCATGTTGCGGTAGCATGATTTATCTTATACTACCGCAACATGACTGTCATGTAGCCAAAACATGACAAATCATGTTTCTACCACATGATTTCCATCATGTTACCGGAACATGATTGTCATGTAGCCGAAATATGACAAATCATGTGGCTGCAACATGATTTTTATCATGTTACCGCAACATGATTGCCATGTATTCAAAACATGACTAATCATGTTGCTACCACATGATTTTTCTCATTTTACCGCAACATGATTGTCATGTAGGCAAAACATGACAAATCATGTATCTGCAACATGATTTCATGATGTTTACTTACCAAGACTGCATCATGTTGCATTTACCATTTATTTTTTTCCGTGAAGATGAGAGAGTCGTTATTTAATACAGTGACAGCTACTAATTACTTATTTTCGATATTAAATTATAAATTTTGATTTTTACACTTTCTACATTAAGTTCTGTAATATTTATATTTTTGCCACCCCGATATCCGTTTCACAGTTTGATGCTATAAAAATTAACCGAAATCCCAGTGATTTTTACAGTTTACTTTTTTCCGTGCAAAAAGTTTAGTCCAAAAAATAAATAATCTGATTATTTTTTTATCTTTCAAAAATTTAAAGTTTTTCCTCTGATCTCCTGGAAAAAGTTTTACAATTACTTACAGGATAAGAAAAATTTTCCTTATACATTTATCAGCACTAAGTAAATGTATAAAAAAAAATATTTGATTTTCTTGAAGAAATATTTTTTAGCGAATGATTTCTTGGTAAGTTTTTAGTCTGATTCTGTAGTCGGGACACTTTTTCCAACAGTTGACCGCATTTGTACCCGTCGAAGCATTAAGAAACCAGCGTAAAGCCAAGCTTTCCGCATCAAGGTTTTAAGAAAAAAAAAAAAAAAAAAAAAAAAAAGAAAATGTTGAGAAAAATCCACTCTGAGTACTCTTAAATATACTCTTCAACATACCCACGTATTTTTGTAAAGAAAATCAATACTGAAATATTTATTTATGAGGGTTTAATAATTTGCCAGGCTAATCAATTTCAAGTTAATAGACGGTTTTACGACTGGCTGATTTTATTAAATAATCATGAAAGTTCGAGTAAATTGGATTATACTTTATAGGTTTCCAACGTAACATATTACGTGGTTATTTTCATTATTATCAATAACATTCCACCTTTGATATAATATTACAGCCAAAAGGTTAATGGAGTTATTCCATACTTGCTCTTATTACTTTTATCCATAAGTATAAGTTTAAGTAAAATAGGAGAGAGCTTTTACCGCAGTGCCGAATATAGTGACCCCGAGTAGGACAACTGGGTTACCGCATTCGTCCACTGACGTCACAATTACGTTAACCCAGTTCACGTAACATCGTTAGGGTAGAATATGAAGTGAAGAGTACCCTAGATTGAGAGTGACTGTCATACAAATTTTATAAAGCCGTCTTTATTGCCTCATTTTTAAAGATTTCTTCAGCTAATTTGATGATGATTTTATTTTTCCGCCAATTTGAAAATTGGCGATATCAGAAATATTTTTTCTTATTCTCTTAATAATATAGATGATGAAAACTTTTTAACTCTGGTTTATGATATCCTCGATCATTTAGGGATTATTGAAACGATGATTTATTGAGTATTCACGTTAGCGTTTTAGTTTATTACCTATTGAGACTGATGAGTCGGACACCCACCCCCGTTACTTTTCTCTATTTTTTCCCGATTACTTTATTTTCTTCCCGACATTAGTATCGCAATACCGAGAATACCGAGTCACCGAGACTCTAATTTATATCAACTAGTCAAATGTAGACAAATGTCGCCGCTCAGTTATCACAGAGTCGATCCGTGGCGCCCAATTCTGAACCGACTCCGCGCACCGACTCAGCCTGGGGACTCAAGTGCGCCAATTCCTAGAGGACTAATCAACAAACCTGATCTCATACAGAGACATCTCTTATGTTTTGATTTTTTGGAGATAAATATCGGTGGGAGTTTTCGAGGCGAAGCTCCCCATAAAAGATAATTATGTTAATCTGATAATATTGTTTATGTTCGATTGGTTCCTCTTTGTCCTTTGACTGTTTTCCTGGTCCCTTACACTCGTCGAGCGTCTTCAGTCTTGGTAATGTTAACTGCACAAATGTATGATTGATATTGGGGGATGAGATAGCGTTATCATTGGGTCATGGTAATTGTGAGTAAAGAGAGTAGACAGTTAATCAAACGTTCTTTGTACAGGTGTACAGTCTTTGAGGATCTATTGATGCTCTATTGCCGTTGGTTGTTGCGTGCATTGTGTCGTGTCAAATATTCAATCGTTTATCCAATTAATTGACGCTTCTTTGGCCATGCCGCTGATGTTAATGAAAAATTATCGAAAAACTCACCTGCAACATAAAAATAAAAAAATTTTATTACTATCTAAAAGTATAAAAACTTGAAAGTTTTTTAATATTTGAGTCCAATAAATCGACAGCAGTAATTACTAATGTTGAAGTTATGCAGAATGCAGAAGTAAATATTTAAAAATCGTAAATACAAAGTAAATAAAAAAAAAAAAAGTTTGTTTCGAGGCAGTTCGAGTGGAATAATGCAGAGTAATTTACGTTGGTATCCACGGAAGTCGGAAGAAAATAAACATAAAAAGATAAATAAAAAAGGAAAAAAGTAAAGAAGCATCGAGAAACCGTTGGGCTAGATTTCCGCAACGACGCCTCCAGCAAGGATTATCCTCCCTCCCTTGAGACCTTTTTCTGCGCCCTATACATTTATATCTATATCTATCTATAACCATACCGATCTATATCCACACTTGGTTCTTCGAAACGAGCCATAATATAGGAAGTATAAAGTACGTGGATAGGTATGGGTATAGGTGTGGGTATATATGAGTATAAGGAAGGTTGTCTTATTCAGCTGAGCCGAAGCTGAACCCGGCAAAGACTCTTATATATTTGCTTGAAATTTAGCAACCCCTTCTGGGAACAGAATTGCTGTTTTTACTGACTCACTCGCGCGGCTTTCATTCTCGACAGCCGACGGTCTGCTATCTACTATATATTATCTACTATCTGCTGATATCGTTCCTCGTCACTTCCGGTATCGTTTCGACGTTAATGCGTCAAAGCATCCCTCTGATATTTCACCCTGCTTGCTTCTGCTTTTATGATATCTCTTACTTACAACCCTTTTACATGAATGTATGACGTGTATATTTGTAGAAACGTCAAATATTCTTTATCGCTTTTTCGTGTCGGTAAATATTTGGTTTTTTGTATTTAAATGTGTCATTAGAGCTCTCATTACTTTTGTGTTTCACGAATATTTTTTATTTATTGTTATTTTTTTTTTAATAGTCAAGATAAAATTTAAAAGAGTTTTCTAGTATATAATTAAAAAAAAAATAATTGTTTTTTTAGTTTTCATCAAATTTGAATATTTAAAAACGATCCTCAAAAATTTTTAGAATTTTAATTATTCAGAAATATTGAAAAAAAATTTTTTTTTTTTTTTAACATAGTCGACAAGATATCTCAAGTTCTAATTGAATTATTTACTTGAAATTTTGTCTGAACTTTGCCTAAATATCGTTATGTCGCAAATTTTTATCATTTTTAAATCAAATTTTACCTGTGTGTAACTTTTTTAATTTTCATTTTTTTTCTACATTCTGGATCTATAAATAATTAAACAATGAAAAAAAAATAAAAAAATTTCTAATTATCCATTTTTGAAAACTCCCGAAATTAGCGCTTCTGTAGGGAGAAAAATTTTCTTTAAAATTCACCGTTTAATTCATGAGAAAAATTACTAAACTATTTTCTGCACAAAAACGAAAAAAAAAAAAGAACTTCAAGAATCCTTTCTAGAATCAATAAATTTGCCGAGGGAAATTTCCAAAGTTGATCTAGGACTCATCATATACGCATACAGCACATATCTCCAGCTCAAACAGCATTGGATTTCATGATAGCAAGTGAAGCCAGCTTTCATAGCGAGTCGATGTGCCGTCGAAGCTAGAGCTGTTACCATTAAACCGGAACATGTATAACATTACAGTGTTAGATTTACCCAGGATTTAGGTTGCACCCACCAAATGCCGTTCACTCGGTCGTGCTAATCGATTAGCATTTGGATCAGTGGATCTTGAGGCACCGATTTTGGTGGTGTTGCTCTAGCAATGGCGATGGCTGTTGCCGCTGATTGATGAATTATTATTACTGTCTCCATCTCTGTACACTGACTGTACTCTGGCACTGGCTGTCTGACCTGTGGTACACACGTCTATCTAATATTGAATACTCATCGTCAATCAAATTTCCGTATTCTCCATCCCATGGAAACATACCCAATTTAATGTAATCACAAAGCTTGCTTGCGGACAACAAAATTACTGACCTCTTACAGCTTACTGATTTTGACTATTAATTTGTCCAATTCGCAGTTGTTGTTTCAGTTGACAAGACAGTTTTTTTTGAATAAGAGAATTTCCGAAACATGATATTTTAATAAGCTTCATCAAGGGGAAAAAATTAACGTTAATAATATTGAATTGTGTTCTGTTATTTGATATTCATCTAATTGATATTTTGATTTTAGATATCAAACGTTTGTGTTTGTATCAACCATAATATTGCTCGGAACAATAATATGCTAAGTGGACAATTAAACAACAATGGGCTTAACAAAAAGTCATGAAAATGAAGTTAGCCGACATTTCAAAATTTTTAGAAATTTTTTATTTAAAAAATTTCAATTAAACAATTTAAAAAAAAATTTCACACGTAAAAAACTTGAAAAACTATGAGTGCAATTTTTTAGAAATATCTTTTTAGTTGTAATTTAATTAATAAAAAAAATCAAAAATTTTAAGACGTCTGCTAACTTCAGTGTCATAAAAAGTAGGTATTAAAATTAAATTTTCACGATTAAAAATCGTGAATTTTGGAATACAAATTATTAAAGTGAAAATATTAAAAAAATTTGGTCCCAAATTGAGATTTTAACTTTTTCCTACGATTTTTTTTTTTTTTTTTTTTTTAAAGTAATCGAAGCTTATACAATCGAATAAAAACATTGACTGTTCAATTAATAGATTTCGATGTACCAACACTATTTTTTACTTTCGTAAGGAGCTTATCTGACATTGGTTTTTAGGTCAATCAACTACTGAATCAATTTTTGTTCGGTACGACATGATAGTTGACGTATATTGTCTGGAAAAGAAATATTGTGGGGTTTTATGAAACCACGATGCAAGTGAAACTTTTTTTGAATTGTTGACATTCGACTAAAAATTTTCGGAAAATTGATCAATTCAGGGTATTAAAATCGCGTTTTTAATCCTACCTTGATAATTATCATTGGTAAATCATGAAACAGTCCAGGGAGTGTTGCCTCAATTGTGCTTATAGTTATTAACAGATCTTAACGGAATTTAGTACATTTGTTTCTCAGGCGATTACCTCAAATCAGTTCAAAGATGAGCTAAGTCGGTCAATAAGTTTAGAAATAATAGCGACTTGAATTTTTCTGAAGATAGTGAAAATTACATTTTCTGGCTTGTTATTTCTAAAGAACATTCAATTGAAATAAAATAGCTTATTTCTTGAAAATTTATCTTGAGGCTGATAAAATTGTGTCTTTAATTTTATCTATAAAACATTTACTGAATGCTGATTTTATTAAAATTAAAAATTTCAATTTCTGCGAGTTTTTGGTAGACGGGTTGTATTAGTCCGTGTAATAGAACTAACGGTGGTTTGATTAAAAATGAATTGTGTTTTTCCACTGATAATTTAAAGATTTTACGTTTGATGTAATTTTTTAAACTATTAATTATATCGAAATCTACCTTCCAATCCAATTATTCTATCAAAAACTTAATTTTCGCCATCAGTCTCACAGTTTAGCCTTTCATGATATTCCTAATCGTAGTTACGGAAATACAAAATCCCAATTAAAGCTGCTATCTAAGAAGCTTATTCAAAGTTTAACACTTGGAAAAACAGTAATGATTATAATAACAGCAGAAATAGGAATGATAGAAACAGGAATAAGAATGGAAATAATAACAATAGCAACAAAGGCCGCTGAGCGCGTTGAAGAAGAAAATTGCGAACAGAATGAAATTGCAAACGAAATTGAGACTCTACTCTGCTAGTTTTCCTGAACAGACCGACACTAGTGACGCGACAGCTCAGCGCAGGCTATCAGAGTGTTCTCGACATCACCCCGCCAAACTATTTTAGCGACAAATTTTAAACTTTAATAAAAGACATAGCATTTAAAGTTTACTCTGTTTGCCGTTTGTACATTTTTACTGTTTTAAATTATAAACTTTTGCAATTACAACATTTTATCTTTTGAATCCTTGGTGCATTTAAAATGTAACAGAAGTTATTTTTCTGATACTTTTTTAATAAAATTAAATGTCAGAAAGGATAAAATGTCGACAGAATAATAATCAACTGTCATGTTTAATAGTTTAAGACTTTATAATTTACCGCACGGGAAAAAATTTTCTTTTAAAATTGACAGGAATTCCAAAACAATTCTTGATCTAATTTAAATTTATTCAACAGTTATTCATAAGTGAGGTACCCGAGGGTTATAAGGCCTAAGTGATAGAAATGTTATTTAAAATAACCTCTTAGAAAAATTTTTGCATAGGAAAAATTCCTATGTAGACATAGGAATTTTTCTAATGGTAACATGGGAATTTTTTCTTTACTAACGTGATAGAAATATCCATGTGACATAAGGAAAATTCATTTATGACATGAAAAAAATTTTTTTTTTCAATTGAAAAAAAATAGAAATCGAAAAAACACCATTCTGAAATTTTTAGGATATTTGTAGAAAATGTCAAAGTTTCATATAAAAGAAAGAAAAAAGAAATTAAAAATATTTATCATTGAGAAATACGGAGTTTTTTCGAAAAATTTAAAAAATAACGATGAAGATAGGTTTGAATAATTTTTTTCTTTTTTTTTCCCAAAAAAAACATTTAAAAATAAAATTTTGAAAAAAAAAAAAAAACGTCTCGATAAGTCAATTTTTGAAAAAGTTATGGCAATTTAAGCCACACCGTCCATAATCTACTGAATTTTTAATTTTTTCGGAATGTAAAGCGAAATTTGAAAAAAATTTTCTAGAATTTTTTTTATCACAAACCGACTGTATGTTACTGTTATACATTTAAATTATCTGAAATTGCTCGAATGAAAAAATTTTAGTGATAAATGAATTTTTCTATGTCACATGGATATTTCTATCATGTTAACAAAAAAAAAATTCCCATATTAACATTAAAAAAATAGAAAAAATCCCTATGTTTTTTTCGCCGTGTAGGAGAAGCGTCTAGCATAGAAATGTCGCTACAAGTTTATAGAGTCCCAATACAACGTTCCTTGTCTTCTATATTTCATCATCCGTCATATGCTAAAGTAGCGCAGAAGAATTCCTAAAAAACGATTTGAGTAAATGGTAAACATTTTTTATAATTTTATATTTAATAATTTAAAATCATTGTTCTAATTTTTATCAACATCTTAAAAAGTATTGTTGCTCAATTTAAGTGATGATTGATCTCTAATACCAATTTTATCAAGTATAGTATAACTATTTCCAGTATGTATAACCCTTAGGCCTTATTACCCTACCGTAGTAAAATAAGGGCTATTCGCAAGGTTTTTCAAAAAATTCAATTTTGTGTTTGTTTATGGTGAAAATTACCATTACTCCACTATATTTAATGGCTAATGTATTAATTTAAAAATTAATGATACATTGCAATAATTAAATGCAATAATTTTGATTTTTTTCAAAATCTCCCTTAGCTAGGACTCATTACCTTATAAATAAAAAAAATCATTTAATTCAGTGTGAATGAAGATATTTTTTTTTATCAGTGTACACTGTAAAAAAATTCCACAAATAACAATAATTAATCATTAAGGATTTCTCGACCATCATTTGTCATTAGTTAACGAAATCACCCTCTAGTATCAAGATTTCCGTAAAAATGAGCACAGACGTTGATTAATACTGAACATAACCGAACCAAGGGCTGTTTCACTATCCACATCATGATAATCATCATCATCATTATCATCGTCATCATCTGATACAAATGCACAGAGCCATTACCCGGTTGTAACACACTTGGTATAACGCGTCTCTAATGTTCAGTATATCCTTTGAAATAGTACATGACGCTACTATTACTCCGTACTATTACTCCAACGGCATCGCGCCACATTATCCTCCACGGATTATTAACGTACTTGCGCTCCGTAGTGCCCCTCGACGAATCATTACGTCAATAGTAATCAGATGAAATTTTAGCTTGATGTACAGAGTTTGTAACGTTAAATCTCAAAGTACCGCGGTTAGACATTAATAATTAACTAATTAGTTAGCGAGAAATCAGCGAAAGGTCGAAGTAATAGAAGCTTAAATATTTATCATAATAAATTGAATATCGGTGATAATGAAAAGAAACCTTGAAAAACGCAAATTCAAATCAAGATCTTTGCAACGACACTTAATTTCACTAAAAAAACCGAGTTTGTCCTATAACTATCCGTGAAAAACAAAATCGTCTTAAAATTGTCGTTTGTTTATGATCTTAAACGTGACACAAACCAAGACTATTTTAAGACTTTTTTAGGACGCCAAAATAAAAAAATTCCGAGAGCAGATTTTTGAAATTTGGATCTCGAATTTGTTGTGGAAATAAGAAGATATCACAGCAACAGTTCCGGAAAATTATTATATAGTTTTAAAATAATCTAAAAATCGTCTTGAAAAAATCTTAAAATAGTTTTAAAAAAATCTGAAAATACAAAGAAAAAAAAAATTTTTTTGAACCAAAAAAATTGTAAGGAAGATCGAAGTTATTTTGGAGCAAGAAGAAATTTTCTTGGCTTAAAAAAATTTAATTTCGTTCAAGAAATTTTCAATCTTCTTTAAGATTTTCTTAAAAATTGTATTAAAAGATCTTAAAAAAATCTCAAAAAAATCTTTTTTAAACTTTTTCAAGACTATTTTAAGATGATCTAGCAGCGACAGAGCCTCGGAACATTAAAACGGAGCGTCTTAAAAAAGTCTTAAAATAGTCTTGGTTTGTATCACGTTTAAGATCTTAAACAAACAACAATTTTAAGAAGATTTTTTTTTTACATGGCTATCCTGGACTCAAATTTTTCCTAATCTCTTAATAATATAAATAATAACATCAAGATTTTTTAAAAACGAAATTTTTATTATTACTAAAAACGAAATTTTTTTAAAATTTTAATAATAATAATAAAATTTTATTTAGATTCAAAATTTTAAATAACAAGTCAAATTTTAAGAAAAAAAAATTTTTATAATTTAATCTTCGTCCTTTTTTCAGACAATTTATGGGTGGATTAATAAATATAAATTTACCAAAGTTCAAATTTTCGCAGTTAAAAAATTCATGACTGAATAAATAAATAATTTTTGATTCTAGAAAACATTATTAAATAAGTCCCAAGTTATTTCGGATAAAGCTATACAGAAAAAAAAATTTTTTGAACCAAAAAAATTGTAAGGAAGACCGAAGTTATTTTGGAGCAAGAAGAAATTTTCTTGGTTTAAAAAAATTTAATTTCGTTCAAGAAATTTTCCTAATCTCTTAATAATATAAATAATAACATCAAGATTTTTTAAAAACGAAATTTTTATTATTACTAAAAACGAAATTTTTTTAAAATTTTAATAATAATAATAATAATAATAATAATAATAATAATAATAATAATAATAATAATAATAATAGAAAAAAAAATAGATAGAGACAAGTAGCCATCAGATGAGTTTCATTCTCTACAGCCTAAGGCTCTTCTCATTTGTATCCTGTCTTTTTAATCCACCTCGCGTGTACCCCTAAGGCCACCCGGTGCTCTCTAGCCACTATTTCAGCTCTTTTACTTTCATACACCCCCTAACCAACAACCCAACTTTCCTGTTATTTATCTCCCATTCCATATTTTATCCCGTCATCCCGTCAGTATTTCTACTTTGTTTGGAACCTCGATATTTTTTTTTTTTTTTTTTTTATTGTCTACTTCGAGAATATTAAAACATGCCATCGGTTTTATGGAAAATTCCAAAGACCCATTCTCAAACTTTAATGAATTTTAATTGCCGAGTAAAAATATTTTCAATCTGATAGCTAAAGCTTTAGCTTTAGCTTGTGAAATATTTAGCGGATAAAAAAAAATATAATTCAAATCTGAGCACAAGATTTTTCGATATTTCATCATGAAACGTTGTGATATTTCTATAATCTAGTGTTGACGACAAACAATACCTCAGTGAGAGTTTGTTATTTCTGTTGATACGAATAATAAACAAAGTAAGGAATTCAAGGAAGCTAAACATTGCAATATCCATTTAATTTGCTTGAGAGTATTTGTTTTGAAGGTAAATATTGTTGACAAATTCTTTCTCTTAAGAATTTTTCTATTTAATCGGAAAAAAAAAAAATAATAAAGATAAAATTTTTCCTAAACTAAATTTATAAGCTTGCGATTTAGTATAATTGATAATTCTGACGGTGTTGATAAACACCGAGCGAAAACATAATTAATCACGCTACTAGATGGGAACTGTGAAATATAATTGGGTGTGAAATCTCTTTTCAGAGAAGGGGAGAAGTGTGTTTAATATTTAATTAAATATTTAAATGAAAATAAATATGTGACTAGAGAAAGAAAAATTAGTTGGATTGGTCGTTTGGATGAGTTATTATTAATAATCCAAACAACACGACAGCTGCTAGTTTAACTAGAGTTTCAGGGACTAGTGTTTGTAAAGCTGGAAATACAAGTGGATTTACATGTTTACTTTCGAACTTTAAATGTTCCCTATTTTCATGTAATTTATTTATAAGCATAAATTTTGCAGTTTTAATTATTAAATTTATCATTTATATTTCTGCACGGAAAACAATGAATGTTATAAACATTTTTAGATTGGTTGGAAAAAAAATCTGAATTTGCTTCCGATTTTATAAAGTCAAGTCCAGTAGTTAGTATCTTTCAAATCTCAGCTTCTCATCTGAACTATTATATATTCCTCACATAAACAATCTCGTTCATAAACAAAGAAGTCGTCGACTCTAAATCCACTCTCGGGTTATATTTTTAGTCTAATCATAACAGTATCCTTTCGCTCGGCTATTTTTACACCAATGTCAGTGTTCAAAGGTCGTTGAGAGAAAACTTTCACGTCAAACTTATCTATTCTTCCCAAATGACCTCATCACTTTATTTTATAGAGAGCATACCCAGACCCTTGCCCATAAAAAAAACTCTGCGCTCGAGAAATTAACAGCTCGAAAAGTTTTATTATTTTAATTAATGCAATAAATAAATTTTTTATTATTTTTTTATAAATATTATACATTATATAAATTTTTTTCTCATACGTATAAGCTCCCTCGAGACGTCTCGAGTATCAAAAGAAACCTCAAGTGTCTCGCTAACAAGATGTAATCACCTAAATTGGATGAAATGACGATATCCTTTTTTTTATATCTCATTATGGTTTATTACATTATTTAACTTGCATTATTATTATCATTATTATTATATATAGTAAGAAGTTTGGTGTAAAATTATTGAGTGTTAAAAATTGCATGAAAAAAATTTATTCAAGCAATATTAATATATACTTTTAGTTAATTTAAATAAAATATAATTTAAATGGAGAGTTTTACATTTTATTTCTCGACTTTTCGACAAATTAACTTTTTTATCTTTACATAAATGCTGAAATTTATAATTTAATAATGAATAAAGTTTTTTGTAGCGTTTAATATCGTGTGACTTGTTAAAAAGTTTCAAACAGTAAAAAGTACTGAGTCAATAATAAAATAGTTTGGATTTTAATGTTGCGGTTAAAATTTATTATTTTACTTAGTAAATATTAACATTGCTCACATTAAATTTCAAACTCATAATATGAAAATTAAGTGAGCATTTAAATAGCATTTTTTATTGTTTGGAATGGTAATTATTTTGTTAAAAAAATAAGCGAAATTTCAATACGGAATTAATTTAAAATTAATCTATGTAGAGAAAAAAAAATAATCTTCTATGAAATATATACTAAAAAAAAATTAAGTAAGGTAGTACCCTCGCCAGAGTCGTTTTCTTAGGATTTTTTAAAAATTTTGGCAGACTAATGTTCATGTAATTTTGCATCGATTGGCGCAATTTGAAAATTTTTGACCATCTAGTTTCAGAGATATTTAATTTCAAAGTTTGAGTTTTGAACGCTCTTATAAATTACGTTATACGGGATATCCAAAAGTTTACCGACAAAAATTTTTATATCTCAGAAACTTTTCTTAGGATCTTTTTAAAAAACTAGAGTGACGTTAACTAACAACTAAACAATTTTTTAAAAATAATTTCATTGATAATTACCACACAGTTTCACAGATATTTATTAAGAAGTAATGAAAAATTTACCAGACTTTAGCCGAGGAAGGGATACGTTAATAAAGCTATGGCAACAACGCAAGTTTTGTGAGCCAAGAAAAAAGTATGAGACGC
>JZSA01005019.1:0-18934 GCA_000956155.1 Cotesia vestalis | reverse complement strand
ATCAAAACAGAGATTAGTCTACAGCTGGTCCAAAATACTAGAGTGTAACCACTATAAAATATCTTAACGCTCATGCAGTGTTGCCAGACTTTTCAAACGATCAGTTTCTCGTTGGTGATTGGCTAAAATAAGTACATAAACAGCAAAAAGATTTAGGCTTGTCAATAATGACTCTCAAGTATCTGTACCGTGCACTCTAACATAAACTTTTGACTATGGAAGTCGCGAGGGTTCTACATTAAAGCCAAATATTTTTAATTAGAATAAGATTATTAATAAATTGGCTTGTTTCGGACATCGGAACCAGGATGATCCTTTAAAATAAAGTTTTAGTGGATTTTAATATCCAAAAAAAATTAAAATTCATCTAAAAATCAATAATTGTGCAACAAAACCGACTTAAAATGACAAAAATTCAAATTTCATACTAAAACAGCTCTCGTGAATGCGCAACAAATAACGTGAATTCCTAGAAGCGCTTGGCAGCTTTTTAACTCAGATAAATATTTATATGAATTTAATAAATTCCTGTAGTTGAACTGAAGTATCCAAAAAAACGTAAAAAGTACGTTACCATTTTAATAGAATGCATAATCTCAAACTAAATTTTAGATCATGTCGTAAGGGTTGAATGCCTCGGATTATTCCATAGGGTGTGTGTAAAATACCACATGTGGTGATATTTAGATTCTTCATTATACCTCCCTCCATATACTTGCACACACTGGCATACAAGCACACTCATGCAGATTCATGCATCAAAGGACAGGAGACAGAATAGGTAGCAGTTGTAGACAAACACCATACAAGAGCTAAACTAAATCCTGTCAACAATAGACCACCAACTACATTCAGATTTATAATCCCCGGCATTTAAATTGAGTAAACAATTTATTCTAAGATAAATATTAACTAGTGATTAATCATTTAATTTATTTTATTTACTCTGAAAAATCATTAATTAACACTTCTAGGTGGATTCATTTAGATTTTACGATAAAATAAATATCTGTGTTAAGAAGGTTTAGTTGTACAATGGCAACCGTTGCCAAAGTGGTCAACATAGCAACGAAAAGTGACAAATATGAAAAAGTCCCATCAATTTTTTGATAAAAGATATTTTTTTTTCAAAAATTTCCACGGTGAAGAATAAATTAAACTTCACTAGTAGATAAATAAGAACTTTAACTATGAGATAAAAATTAATTTTATGCATAATCTAATATTTTTAATTTAATATTGATGGCGAAAGCACCTCCTTAAACTGAAACAAAGAATTAAATTAATCACAACTACATGAGTGACAGCAACGTCAGACTATTTTGAGAAGCTATGCAACTGCTAGTGGTATAAGCTCTATATTATATATTTGTCGGCAACATGTTTGGGCAACACCCCAAAATCTAAACCACGTTATAAATTTTACTTTCTCAGCAGCATCAAAACCAAGCTTGTGTACTTTACCCTTTAAATCTCGTTACGTCGTTACCCCTGTTTACTTCTGTGATGCAAATCAGTCGACGCTATACAGACAATTTCTAGCCTTATGTGTTCTATACATGTATACGCGTATTTATATAGTGTATATTCATTTCTCTCTTCCGCAACAGAAGAATAGAACGAAATAGAGCCCTTTTAGAGCATTATGCGGTGAACCACACATTAAGTTGTGCTAAACGTTTGTATCCAGTTTCTAGGGGTAGCTTTCACGCAGGCGGACGTTTTGTCAAAGGATAAGAATGTTTTTGTGTTTATGTCAAGGGGAAGAAGGAGTTTGTTTGGATTTTTCACGCTAGATTTGAGAACTGGATGGCTTTGAGTGGAAAGGTGCTTCTCAATCATTGATTCGCAGCTTAATTATTTCTGCTATTTATGATCCGGGATGAAAAAAATTAAACTTTGTCATAACATTTCAGTAAATAATAAACATTTTTTATAATTTAAATTTAATAATTAAAAATCATTGTTCTAATTTTTATCAACATCTTAAAAAGTATTGTTGCTTAATTTAAGTGATGATTGATCTCTAATACCAATTTTATCAAGTATAGTATAACTATTTCCAGTATGTATAACCGTTAGGCCTTATTACCCTACCGAAGTAAAATAAGGGCTATTCGCAAGGTTTTTGAAAAAATTTAATTTTGTGTTTGTTTATGGTGAAAATTACCATTACTTCATTATATTTAATGGCTAATGTATTAATTTAAAAATTAATGATACATTGCAATAATTAAATGCAATAATTTCTATTTTTTTCAAAATCTCCCTTAGCTAGGCATTATTATCCGCCGGTACCTTACTACTTTTATTAATTTTCTATTTATTTTCTTGACTTAAAAATTAAGTTTCATTATATTTTATAATTTTTACATTTTAAATAGACTGTTTACTCCGTTTTTACACCGATTTAACACCAGTGATTTGACACTGGAAAAGTACACCGTTACGCCGGTGTTATTTTATTTTAACACTGCTCTTTTTGCAGTGTATAGATAATGATAATAATAATAACAAACCTTTAAAATTATATTTTTCATCACCCAGTAACTTCACTTTTTTATAATTACTCTCGCTCAAACTTAACATTGGATCGAATACTGAAGAAGTCTCCATACAAGATTTAAAAAGAACTTTTCAAGAATTGTAGAAGGGTTGTGTCAACAGTCCTTAAGTTTTCGGGGAGTACTCCAACGCTGAGGATCGATATTTGTTTATTTTTATGTAGATTCATATTTATATTTATATTTATATTTATAGGTATAACTTACACAAAGGACTTCTTTAACCACAACGAGTGGTGGGCGTACCAGGTGAACTTGGGAATTTAAACCCACAAAAAGCTAGGCTCTAGGCTCTGTCAATGGTATTTTCCTCTATTTATTTCTACCCTTCTTTGTATTTGACCTCCCTAACTCACATCCACCGAAACTACTCAAACAGTATCAAATGGTATAGATAGAACCAGAAAAGCCACAAAGAATATATGTATATATTTATACAATATGACACATAAATATGATACCAAAGGATTTGGTTATTTTACTGTTTACTCCGTTTTTACACCGATTTAACACCAGTGATTTGACACTGGAAAAGTACACCGTTACGCCGGTGTTATTTTATTTTAACACTGCTCTTTTTGCAGTGTATAGATAATGATAATAATAATAACAAACCTTTAAAATTATATTTTTCATCACCCAGTAACTTCACTTTTTTATAATTACTCTCGCTCAAACTTAACATTGGATCGAATACTGAAGAAGTCTCCATACAAGATTTAAAAAGAACTTTTCAAGAATTGTAGAAGGGTTGTGTCAACAGTCCTTAAGTTTTCGGGGAGTACTCCAACGCTGAGAATCAATATTTGTTTATTTTTATGTAGATTCATATTTATATTTATATTTATATTTATATTTATATTTATAGGTATAACTTACACAAAGGACTTCTTTAACCACAACGAGTGGTGGGCGTACCAGGTGAACTTGGGAATTTAAACCCACAAAAAGCTAGGCTCTAGGCTCTGTCAATGGTATTTTCCTCTATTTATTTCTACCCTTCTTTGTATTTGACCTCCCTAACTCACATCCACCGAAACTACTCAAACAGTATCAAATGGTATAGATAGAACCAGAAAAGCCACAAAGAATATATGTATATATTTATACAATATGACACATAAATATGATACCAAAGGATTTGGTTATTTTCAAATGCTTCTTACAAATTTATGTTGCGCATTTTTACTTCGAATCTCATGAAATTGATAGTTGAAGAATATATATTCGGCAGTTCTTGGTTACTATAATGTACTTCAAATACCGAAAGCTAAAAATGTTGGATGAAATACGAAAAAAACTATCTTTTGTCGACGGACAAAATGTGAGGTACCTCATAGCATATGTGTGGAAAGTTTTGTCGACCGAATAAAAGAAAGAAAAGATAAAAGCGAGCCGGAATTGAATGGGGTGAAAAGTTAATGTGGGTATTAATTTTATATAACATAGCTGGTGAGTTTTTAAATTTTGTTCCATTTATTTTTACGACTTTTTGTGTACGAGGATAAAAAATTTTTCGAAAAATTACAATGGTTACATTGTAATCCAGGTCCAGACGTCAATATATATTTTAATAATTATATATTTCAAAATTTTTAATGTTAAATTGAAAAAGTGTGGATAAAAGTAGTCAATGTGTAAATTTTCACGATGTGAGCTAATAAATTCTGAAATGTAAAATCGTTAAAGTATTTGTATGCTTTGAAGCTCTTCGAGCTCAAAAGTCTGATAGAAATTTAATAAAACACTATTTTTCAAATCTTTAAGGGGGTATTCAAGTGTAGAAGCACGAATTTGAACTGTTTTTTCAAGTGCTATAAAAAAAAAAAACAAAAAAAATTTTTACAATCCATTTTTATAACAAGCATTTATAAATGTTTTGAGAATACAAAAAAAAATAAAAAAAGTCAAAAAATTACATGATGTTAAAGTGGGGGGAAAAAAAAAATGACGCGGCAATCTTGTCACGATTGCAAGCTTTCTAATGATCCGAAAAAATTAAAATTAAAAAGATTATTAATTTATATAAATGCTGCATCATACTAACTAAGAAAAAGTAGAAAAAAAAAATTTTTTTTTGCTAAATTACGGCTGTCCGAAAAAATGTTGCATTTTTTTCAATTTTTTTTGGACTTTTCTGAATTTTTTAAAAATAGTAAAAATTTTTATTTCGTTATATTAATAGTTAGTACGATAGAAATATGTATTAAGAAGACTCACACCAAATTTCAAGTGAATCAAGTTGGTAGAATTTGAGAAATTGTGGCAAACGTTTTAAAAAATGTAGTTTCGACAAAAAACGATGTTCTCAATAAA
This sequence comes from Cotesia vestalis, assembly GCA_000956155.1. NCBI lineage: Eukaryota > Metazoa > Arthropoda > Insecta > Hymenoptera > Braconidae > Cotesia > Cotesia vestalis. The sequence continues at coordinate 14,054 of JZSA01005019.1, read as the reverse complement.
TCACTTTTTTTTTTAAATTTTCAAACGGCAATAACTTTTGAATAAATGGACCAATTTTCATGCGGTTGGCGGCATTTGACGCAGTTTTTTAAGCCTTATAAAGAATTTTCAAATTTAATTCGATCGGACTAGGAATTTCGGAGTAATTTCAGAAAATCATTTTTTAAGCCATAAATAAATATCAATAAAAAGATAATTAATAAAATTAATAATAAAATAATTAATAAAACAAACTTAAGTTTAGATCATCCTTTATTTGTCCACGAGTTTTTAATGGAACAATTAATTACAAGAAGAAAAGTCTCAGGGTCCTTAAATCCTCGAATCGGCAGGATAATTTGCGACTATTCAGCGCAATAAAAAAGATATACATCGCGACTTTCAGGCCAATAAAAAATAGAGATAATGATCAGAAAAATAAACAAACCCAATGTCTAATTCGGTCTTTATACCTCGGCATAAACTCGAGCTATTTATTAATGGATCGATTGTTGGAGTCGTACCAGAACTGTGGACCAAGAACAAGATCCAGAACCAGAACCAGAACCATCTCTGGTGCTTCCCCAGAAGTCATCTGTTTGGAGAGATAATTTAGGAAAGTGTGTTAGATATAGATCTGATCTGAATTGGGAGACCAGACTCCAAAAGCAAGAGATCAATGATGACACTGCTTTTAGCTCAATGAGATTTAGGGGAGATGAAGGTTGCTAAATGGCTTGACGCTCTATTAATCAATTACATTGACGGTATTTCAATTATATAATTACGGATAATGCTCGCGATAGATGTTGCGTCTAATTATCCTCGAGATCAGTGGTGCTGCGGTTAGAACTGTAGATCTAGATGCGGTTTAGTGTGATATTTAATTATTGAGAGGGGATAATTGATTGTCTAGGGGTGCAAGATCTGTTCAAGTGACGGATGATGACAATGAGAAAATAAAGAGAGAATGTAAACAATATGATTGCGGCTTAAAAATCAAGATCGCAACGTATAAATGATACAAAAAGCACACTATTAGAAAGAAAAATGCTCGCCTAACTCATCAGAATTTTATTTGAACGATTAATTGCTAATCGAGTAGCTTATAAGTCTTCAAAAAAAAAGTTTTTAATTACTTACTAGGGCTCGACAAATAAATTGTTGTCCAGCAAATAATAAATTTAGATGATCTTAAAAAGTGTGCATCAACTCTTAGTCAAAATTTATACGTTAAAAATAGCGATAAGGATCAACTTAGTGCAATACGCAGAATTATTAGTCAGCTAGTTAGTCCACTGATAGAAGGATTTGTTTGTAGTTAAAAAGATTTGTTAATATTCAACAAATCATTTATTAGAAGCCATTTGTTAGTCCTTAACAAATATTTCTTAGTATTTAAAAAGATTTAGTAATATTTAATAAATGAATATCAGAGGTGGCATATCTACGTCATATCTACCAACAACTCTTTGTCACCAACTCCCTCATTTTATTTCGGTACTTTTATCTATCTCAGTCGTATTATACATATAGCACAAGAGTGTGGATCTATAAAACAAAAGTTTGCGCTTTATATTATTATTACCCTTTAGATTTTCTTAACCGGAGCCCGGACTTAGCAAATGATTTCCTTGATGCTAAGGCGGATCTGGGATCTGCTGCCGGTTCCTTACGCCGGAATTTCAAAACTTTTTATCCATTGTGTTCGTTTTATTTGGAACTATGGCCTCGGAACCGGGAGGAGAAAGCAATACGTATAAAAATGAATGCCTTGAGAAAATCCCGGTGCAAAAGAATAAGGATGGAGGAAAATGTGAAAGAGAAGGCATGACAATGTTGTAGATGGGTAATAGAGTTGTCGAAAAAAGAGCGAAAAAACGACTTGAGCTGTACGATAAAAAGATAATTGACTTTTATGTTTAGTTGCTTATTTTCGGATCGGATGAGAAGACAACGAAAGCCATATCCGGGAAAAAAATTTATTAGAAGGATTCAAAGTACCGGCGGATAATAAGGCCTAGCTAAGGGAGATTTTGGAAAAAATCGAAATTATTGCATTTAATTATTGCAATATATCATTAATTTTTAAATTAATACATTAGCCATTAAATATAATGAAGTAATGGTAATTTTCACCATAAACAAACACAAAATTAAATTTTTTGAAAAACCTTGCGAATAGCCCTTATTTTACTACGGTAGGGTAATAAGGCCTAAGGGTTATACATACTGGAAATAGTTATACTATACTTGATAAAATTGGTATTAGAGATCAATCATCACTTTAATTGAGCAAAAATACTTTTTAAGAAGTTGATAAAAATTAGAACAATGATTTTAAGTTATTAAATATAAAATTATAAAAAATGTTTACCATTTACTCAAAACTTTTTTTAGGAATTCTTCTGCGCTACTTTAGCATATGACGGATGATGAAATATAGAAGACAAGGAACGTTGTATTGTGACTCTATAAACTTGTAGCGACATTTCTATGCTAGACGCTTCTACTAGAGAAGTCTTTAGCGGAAGCGGTTATTTTAAATAGCATTTCTATCACTTAGGCCTTATTACCCGCGGATACATTAGTGGTGATGCTATTTAACGACATTTTCCTAGTTCAGAGAATTCGATTTTTCTCTCAGTGTTGATAATTTGATGGTCATGATTACAATGATTCAATAAAATACAGTATCTACAGAATCTTTATACATACATCACTCCAAACAGCCTACTGAAAAACCAAAATTAACAGTTTCCTAACGTCAGGCTTGGTAAATGATGACATAGGAAGCGAAATTGGGTCTCTTGCATCGTACAGTGTGCATGAACAGCTCCACTGACTATAAAAAGGGACAGGATCGCGTGCTGCAAAGCTAGCTGACTATTAATGAAATGGGCGAAACGGGCCGGCCCGCACGAATTATCCAGTTGATTTTTTATTCAACATGAAATATTCAGTGAGCCTACACCAGTAATTAACTTAAGGGTTGCCCAGCTATTAAACAACGTTTCAAGGCTCATAAATACTCTATTATTTTTGTTAGATAGTATATTTGATCGATACTTTACTACGGGGTGCCTAAATGCCCCGTAAGAATTGCGCATAAGTCCATGAGTGATTTTTTTAATGAAATTAGTGTTGAAAATCTCCGACAGGAAGCGCATGATAGCTGAATTATCTCACAATAAGAGAAGTAACCTTGAGTAATTGTATTGCAGAGAAAAATCAATTTTTTTTTTGTTTCCTTTATAAAGGAAAGTCATAATCACCATACAAATAACATAAAAAGCTGTAAGAAAAAAAAATGATCGCCGAACTTAATCGATTAATTGCTATTTTTACATAAAAAAAGTCATTTTTTTTTTTTTTTTCAGTGTAGTTGTTATCATTAACAAAATTATAAAATACTCTGTAAAAATTTACTTAATTTTTTTTTTTTTTTTTAATCAATTGTACTTTGAAATGGCTGAATATAGAAACAAAAGTGTCAATCGCTTGTCACGAACAATACGAAAACTAAACGAGTGCAGACTACATAAAATCCATAAAAAATAGCAATATCGAAAAGTCTCTTAATAAAAAGCAGTTGATCGTATGAAATTAACAAAAAATCTAAATAAACTAAAGGAAAACAAAAAAAAGGATAGCGGCGATGAAGGGAAGGAAAAAAACAATTTGCCCTGTGTTCGATTCAAGTATTATAAATTGCTTTTTTCTCAAAGCTTCCGCTTGGAATAAATTTCCTTCTTTTTTGTTAGGAACGCGATCAGCGATCACTTTGAAGTAGGTTCCTCGATATCAAAGATACTGTACGATGGATAAGTATTTCTTGATGTCGTTTAAAATGGTAAAAAAGTTGATTGAAGCTTTTGACAGCAAGGTATCTTATTTATTACAAAGTACTGTTAACTCAACTTAACTTTGCTAAATAGAATGTAATTATATTCTATGTTCAGGTGCATAGATCAATAGCCGGTTAGCTGGTGGTCAGTCTTGTAGAAAGTCTACCGGGTTGTGCATTAGCTAAATTTCCTGAGAGAATTACGCCCTATACTCTAGCAAAGTTAGAGTCACTGTTTGATTAAATTAATGTTCCTTTCGTTTTGGTTTCAAGTTTTCGTGTTATTGACGATACACGCAAAAAAAAATTTTGTTGGGATAATATAAGACATGTTGTAGTAACAAATAAAAATATGTTAGCATAGGGATAACAAATCATATGTTATGATAACAAAGTCTCAATTATAATAAGTAATTTAGATTATAAAACAACAAAACAGTTTTGCTGTTTGTTATAGCAATATCTTTTAGTGAATTCAAAAACATTTTTGTTCAATGAACAAATCAATTTGTTGAAATAACAAGATTGTTGTGTCAGGATAACAAAAAATTTTGTTGCTGATGGTTCAACACAAACCAGTCAGTTGGTACCTATAACAAATGTTGCTGTTGAAATAGCTTAATTATTTTTTTCAAATAATTAAGTATCAATTTTGTTAGCAAAATTTTCAAAAAAACATTTTTTTAAAACAGTAACTAGATTTTTAAGCTTGCCCTCATTAAAAAAAAGAATTATAAAGAATTCAAAATGATTTGATTTTTAATCATTTTGAATACTTTCTAATCCTTCAAATCCTTTTTAATACTATCTCTTATAAGCATTTAACATGTGAGATCATTTTTAATTATTTTTTTTTAATAAGGGTGAAGTTATTATTATTATTATTATTATTATTATTATTATTATTATTATTATTATTATTAAGGACATGATGATACACTTACCGTAAAAATTTGAAGTCGATGAGATCAAGAAAAAATTAGTCGAAAAAAGCAATCTATTGTTCATGCGCGAAAGTTTTATTTGTCTAGAAAAATTCACTCAAAGCTTTCCAAATGTGTGAAAAAAATGTTTATGACAAGATTTTTGGAGGGGGCCTAATTTGCCCCACATTCTGGATTTTTTTTATTTTAATGGACATAACTTATCAATGTTGAACTACAAACAAGGGGTTAAAAAGTAGTGCAAAGAGTAAAAAAAAGTAAGGATATGACCATTTTTTCTCAACGGGCCCACTTTGCCCTCTCCCCTTCCCTATATGCGAATATATATATTTATAAATGCGAGCGCATATGTAGTCATATATTCTGTTATATATTGCGGAATATGAGTTTGCATATATTTTGCGCAAAAAAAATATATGTCAAAATATTTATTCGTACATATATTTTTCCATTCGAGATAACAACTACCTTAACGAATGTTGTTAAAATAGCTAAAAATTTCCTTAATTTTTTTTTTTTTTTTTTTAATCAATTGTACAATTTTTTTTTTTCGTAAAAAGTAAAAAAGCGTTATGAGGCGTGCATTTTTGGATAAAATTTTTTTTTTTTTTTTTTAAATTATTAACCAGTAAATTTTTACAGTAATTGTATTAATAAGACTACAATATTCTTATAAATGAGACTATAAAAGCTAACTTATTCATTTCCATCTACGCTATTCACTTCGTGATAACCTGAAAGTTAAAAATTTAACGAATTTCCCTCGTATTTGAATTATCAATAACCAATGAACTTGTTGGTTTCTATTCCATCGGTAATTGATCACTATATTCTATTAGCAACCTCTCGGGTGTAAATATATGCATGTATTAAGGCAAAGGCGACCTCTTGAGACGCCGTTGGATATCTAGTTATCTCCCTTGGCATCCATTGGCTCTTGAATCGCATCCTTGGTCTTTGCTGCGACATATATCGTCACATATACGTGCATTTATGCATATACATCTACATATACTATAAGAGTAACGTAGGTATAACCGCAGGCTTCTCTAGTGCACTAATTACCATGGGAAATTAGCATTCGTACCTCGAGCCATCTCAGGCGACAAATTGTCCTCCATTTTCTCTTCTACGCGTTCTATTCATCCCTATCGCCACTCATTCATTTTAAAGCCGCATTCTTCATATATTTAGTTTGGTTTTTTGCTGTTACACTCTTTACTAGCCCGAGAAATTCAATTGCGGGAAATGGTTGGTTCGGTACATTTTTGTTTAAATAGGCACACGTTGGATGGGATGGAAAAATAAATATTTGAAAATTGAATAGAATGTTGAATGTTTTATCTTTCATGTGTTTTTAGTTTCCACGCAGAAATTGAAATATTTGAACGATTATATGACTAATTCAAAATTTAACATACTTGGAAGTTAATTAATAAAATTTCTAGAATGCAATTAATTTTTTATGGTCTACATATGAGATAACAACCATTGCAAAAATTAATTTTATTTACAATTCAATTTTAAAGCTTGTTTAAATTTTCCCGCGAGTATTTTTTCCTACGAATTGAACGCCCTCTTTCGTTCCGATAAGTGAATCATAAATAAATAATAGTTAAAAAAACTAAAAAACACGTTTTTTATAGAAAACCGAACTAAAAAAATAGAAAATAAGGTTTAATAAATTTAAATTAAGAATAGTGTTAAAATTTTTAAGAAATATAAATTAATAATAGTGTAATTAAAAAAAATGTATTTTATTTTAAAAAAAGCGTAGGGTGCATGGTGTCAATAGTAATAAATATTTTATCGACAGATATGAGTAGAGTGATTATCATTTTTAGAATATCTTAAAAAGCACCCCACGCTTTTTTTTAAATAAAATACATTTTTTTTTATTTACACTATTGTTAATTACATTAATTGAAATTTTTAACACTATTCTTAATTGAAATTTATTAAAACTTATTTTCTATTTTTTTAGTTCGGTTTTCTATAAAAAGCGTGTTTTTTAGTTTTTTTAAACTATTATTTGGCAACTAACTTACCAGCATGCACTTTGTTAATGTTAGATAAATCGTCTAAAGATAATGGTTGGAAAATTAAAATTTCTTCCTCATCGATTATAGATGAAAATTATATAAATTAACAAAAATCTTATTTTGCAAATTGAAAAATGGAATAATTTTATCAAATTAGTGTATTTTCATCGGTCCTCGATAAATCTACAAAGTTTGAACGAAATCTGGCCGTTTAAAGTGCGTCAAAATCGCGCCCAAAGAAGTCGGTTACAAACATAAAAACATACAAGTGAAGCTAATAAAAAGCGTGTAATAATATTTATCGATAGTTAATTAAATTAATGCATAGTTCGAGTAACTACCAAATAAAATTTAGAAAATAATATTTTTCATACTTTTGATGTTATAGTTCAGCCAACTATGCACTTTTCTCACAGTAGAAAGATTAAATTTAATGAAAATATTCTGATAAAAGCAAACAAAGATAGATAACGTGATTTTGACTGGTAAATTTATCATGAATGTGTATTGACAGTATAATATGAATAAATATGAGACATAAAAATGACTATCGGACAGAAGAAAAATAACAATATCGTACGTGCTTGATTTCAGCAGATGTTCAAAAAAACATACATCACAGTCAGATATCAGCGTCGAAGGAAATTTAACGTGATCGATAAGCTCACGGATGGAGTTAGATGTACGTATGAACGCTAGTGTGTGTGTGTGTGTGTGTGTGTGTGTGTGTCGGTTCTTGTTATATGCTGGCAAGTTGAAGTATTGAATGTAACATGTAACATGTATCGCAAACATCAAACATGATGTTACAATTGTAGAGAATACGAGTGAGTTGTAGTCGGTATAGTTGTATTTTAGTATTATTTCCTAGCGACTGTATATACAACCGGTGTATGGTATCACAAACAATTGGCTTGTACCTGACAGACGACATGAGTCATTAGGATGACACGCGATCGTCTAGATTTTTATCGCGTGGCGCCCAGTCGGCTCGGGAAGCTAAAATCTAACGCACAAGGGTTGCTTTTTGTGGTTTTGATAATGAGATTTTTTTATTGATATTGTGTTCGTATTATTGCAAGGTAATAAATTTTAGGAGTGGGAGATTTTTAATTTAATTAATCCTTGAGTTAAATTTACATTGAAGAATTTTTTGGTGAAGTAAAAGTCATAATTATTGGCACTATTACAGACAAAATTATGATTTGCTTGGACCCCTATCAATAATTAGGGGTTTTATCTTATTAAAAAAAATCCTGCTGAGTGAATTTTTAATTTTTTTATTAAATAAAAACACAAAAATATTTTTTGTTCTTTAAATTATCAAATATATTTATATTGAGTTAAAAGAATTTTATTATTTTTAGTGTAATTAAGCTTTGTCTGATAGAATAAGAAAATAATTGCGGAAAAAAAATTCATTTTAAATAAACCAGGACTTAATAAAAATGAATCTTTATTCATTGAATTGAGTAAGACCAATTGTCACGATCACAAATCTCATTTTAACAACGAAAAATTTATTTTATTTTTTTACATTTATTTCTTTCTTTACGTTTCCAATCATAGAAGTCCAATCGAGAGGCTATTGACGTTCGTTAAAATAGTTGTAAAAGTATAAAATGAAATCGTAAAAGTCGTTAGTACCGTCACGGAATATTCGTGATGTTATATAATCCAAATAAAAATATAAATCCAATGAGAGATGGTTACAAATTCTGAGATTAAATTTTCTTGTTAAAAAAGGCTTTTATTGTCTGGAAAATTTACTTTAACGTGATGAATATATTGCAGGACTCTATTGGGAAAAGTACCTGGACTTTTAATCCGATAACAAACTGAAATTCAACTGTTAAAATAGCCGTAGAGAAAATATCTGCAGGTCAAAGTTGAATAATAAAGTTGTGAAAAAATGAATGAGGTTTGAGGGGAGTTGAAGTTGTAAGGGTGGAAGTAATTAAGGGACAGTGAAGCTAGTGGAATGTCAGAGAGTAGAAACAACAAGAATATCAAAAGCTAAATAAATTGAAATTTACTCATTATGATTGACAACATGATGAAATCTTCAATTTTGATGGGTATAATGAATATCATCACTATCATTTGCATGATGGATATTGTCAATATGATATTCATAATAAATATCATTAATATAATATGCATGATGAATATCATTAATATAACATGCTTGATGAATATCACCGAAATTGTCAACATGACGAATATCATTATTATCATCAAGATCATGAATGATATTACTATTTTAAACATTGCTAATATTATCAATATCATGTACATGATAAATATCATCAATATCATAAATATTATGAATATCATTGCTATTCTAAACATAGTGATTGTCACCAATAACATTAATATAATGAATATCGCCAATATTATCAACATGATGAATATCATCATCATCATCAAAATCATGAATATTATTACTATTGTCCACTGTAAATATTATCATTATCATGTACATGATAAATATCGTCAATATGATAAACATGATGAATATCATGGCTATTGTAAACATAGTGATTATGACCAATAACATCAACATGATGGATATCATCAATATCATCAACATTGTGAATATCATTGCTATTGTGGACTTGGTAATCACCAATAACATTATCATGATGAATATCATCAATAACATCAACATGATGAATATTAACAATGTCATAAACATGATAAATATCATCATCACTATCATGCACATGATAAAAATCACCAATATTATCATTGTGATGAACATCATCGCTATTGTAGACATAATAAATAACATCGCTATCATCAATATCACAAAAATGATGAATATCATCATCATTATCATGCACATGATGATAATCACCAATATCATCATGATGAATATCACCAATATTATCATCATGATGAATATCATTGATATTGTAGACATAATGAATATCATCGCTATTGTGGACATAATAAATATCATCGCTATCAGGTACATGATGAATATCACTAATAACAACAAAATTATAAATATAATTGCTATTGTGGACATTGTAATTATCATCAATATCAACATGATGAATATCACTATCATAAACATGATGAATATCATTTCTATTGTGGACACGATGAATATCTCAGACACATGATGAATATCACCAATAACATCAACATGATTAATATCATCAATACCATAAACATGATGAATATCATTATTATTGAGAATATAATGAATATTATCATTATCATATGCATGATTAATATTATAATCAAAATTATTGTTGAAAAGATTGAAATCATGAACGTGGTGGTTATCATTACTAACATCATCATGAAAACAAATATCATCATAAACTCAATAAAAAGTAAATAACCCGATCATATCTGGAAGTATAAAACTTTTTCGTTATTATAACAAATATAACTACTACTTCTACAATTATTATTATTATTATTATTATTATTATTATTATTATTATTATAATAATTATTATTATTACTATGATTATTATTATTATTATCAACTCTCATTGAATAGAAATATCCACAGAGGTGTAAAGTTAGTAAGTCATCGTCGAGTAGAGTTTGGAACAGTATTGGAAATCGACAGGCGGCTATAACCGACCAGATGTCACATTAACTTTTTAAATTTCAAGAAAAGACTTGGACGAATTCTATCATTGTACAAATGTCTAACTTAACTCATTGTCGAGCCATTACATCTGCTCATATATATATTTGTATAAAACCAATGACACTCAATGGGAAGTTAATTTATCTTCACTTCAAAAAAATTCAATTACTTTTATATTTATACATTATAGAAAATAAAAGCTGATAAATTCGAGCTGTTACTTTTGAGTTTGACTTTAATAATAATGTGGCAAGCATTTTTCAATCGAATTTACGATAATCTTATAATTCATAGCTATAAATTTGAACCCTCATATCCAGGAACGGTCTAGTTGAGTAGGCGCGCGTGCCTTTACTGTACTCTGAATTTCTTTAATGTGAGCCCACCTATACTTTTAACTTGTCATATGCCGAACGCTGCAATATTATATTAATATTTTTTTTTTCCATAAATTACCCAGGGAGAGTTCAATATTGAAAAATTTTCAAAAAGTTCGATGAAACCGAATATAAATTTTTTAATAATAAATTTAATTGTTTAAAAGTTATTGTGTTTACACATTCACAAAAATTTTTAAGACACACACCAGCCATCAAAACGACTTTTTTATGTAAAAATAGCAATTAATCGATTTAAAAAAATTTTTTACAAGTTCAGGAATCTTCTTTATTTCTAACAGTGTGTTTTTACACGCTTTTTAATAGCTTCACTTGTATGTTTGTATGTTTGTAACCGACTTCTTTGGGCGCGATTTTGACGCACGTTAAACGGCCAGATTTCGTTCAAACTTTGTAGATTTATCGAGGACCGATGACAATACACTAATTTGATAAAATTATTCCATTTTTCAATTTGCAAAATAAGACTTTTGTTAATTTATATAATTTTTATCTATACTTGATAAGGCAGAAATTTTAATTTTCCAACCATTATCTTTAGACGATTTATCTAACATTAACAAAGTGCATGTTGGTAAGTTAGTTGCCAAATAATAGTTTAAAATTAAAAAAACAAGCTATTATAAATAAACCAAACTAAAAAGTAGAAAATAAATAATAGTTTAAAAAAACTAAAAAACACGCTTTTTATAGAAAACCGAACTAAAAAAATAGAAAATAAGTTTAAAAAAATTTTAATTAAGATAGTGTTCAAAATTACAATAAATGTAATTAATAATAGTGTAAATAAAAAAAAAATGTATTTTATTTTAAAAAAAAGCGTGGAGTGCATGGGTCAATAGATATAAATATTCTATCGACAGATTTTTTTAAACTATTATTTATTTGTATCATTTATGAGTATTAGGTATTAGGTACGATTTAAAGTGACAAGTTGTCAGAATTTTAATTTTTATAGGATAACTCAACTAGATGCTTATTTAAACTTGATGATTAAGATACCTTCTGTGATTGAGATAACAAACTCTGAAATTCCAGACTAACAGTTTGATACAGCCACAGATACTGACAACCGTCGTAATAACTGTTGCAGATTATACACTGTTGATGTATTATAGTGCGGTATAGTACAGATTAAAGGCTATGCGAGTAAGTTGTGATGATATATCACATCAACGAGTGAATAGTTCTAGTTTCTATGCCAGACTCAGTCTTTAGTCCTAACTTACTCATGTGGATTCTCAATTCTATGACAATATAATAGTGTAATGCAAATAATACAATCTTATACCCAAACCACCCATATACATATATTTAAATTCAAAAGGAAAACGTCAGCATCAGGAGCATCCTGATGGATTCTTACGCCTTATAACGCCAACAATTGTATAGCTGGTGGCAACGCTACCAACAAAAGCACCCTCATAAATCCGCTGAATAGCTCTTCTCTAAACTTGTTCATTTATATATATGTATATACATAGTCGGAGATATAATATGGATTTATTTTATTTATTTTCATCGTATTTCTCACCTTCTTATCGCCACAATATTTCTTATGTACTTCAAATTACTTTGAAACTTTAAATCTTTGCATTTCTGAAGCTTTGGTTGTTAGAATATAATTAATTTGCTGGATTATTTGTCTAAATTAGTTGAGAAATCAACAAAAGTACAATAAAGATTAAAAAAAAAAAAAAAAAAAACTTACTTAGGATTCGAACCCGCGACCTAATTTTCAATATTAATATTGATTTTGAAAGTTATCTTAGCGATATCTTAGAAACTAATGAACCGAATTAAACCAGCAAAAAATTAACTTAATCCTTGTTCTATTTCCAATCACCTGTACGACAAAAATGGGGTAAAACGGACCGGTCAAAATAATCAAAATTATTTGACATTAAAAGTATTATTATTTTTCATGTTAGAATTTAAAGTGACTTAAAATTTGTTGGAATAAAATTATTTAATTTATGTATACACGGAAAGAACAAGATGACACTAGATATCATCCCAGATTATACTGAGTGAAAAAAAATTTCAGATAGTAGCTAGTATAATCCAAATTGCAATGAGTATAATCTAGATTATAATGAGTATAATCCAGATATCACTCAGTATAATCTAGATTATAATGAGTATAATCCAGATATCACTCAGTATAATCTAGATTATAATGAGTATAATCCAGATATCACTCAGTATAATCTAGATTATAATGAGTATAATCCAGATATCACTCAGTATAATCTAGATTATAATGAGTATAATCCAGATATCACTCAGTATAATCTGTAATTTTTTTAGCTACTGTCTTAAATTTTTTTTCGTCACAGATATCACTGAGTATAATCTGGGATGATATCCAGTGTCACCTTGCTTTTTTCTGTGTATGATTGATAATATGTTGATTTCAACAGATTTTTTTTTTTTTTTTAAATAAAATCTGGGGTTTTACTTTTTTAAATTGATGATTTAAGAATCGATTCTTATATAAAAATCATTACAAATAAATTTATTGACACTTCAGTCACAACTGATTCGAATAATGATTTTTATTTTGAAAGATTTCTGAGCGAATTAATGGGTCGATTTGAGCCAGCAAAAATTTTAAATGATTCTTGTTTCATTCTCTGTCACAGACACCCCAAAAATTGGGTTAAATGGACAGGTTAAAATAATTGAAATTATTTTATATTTTTGATGGTAGAATTTTTAGTAAGTAAAAATAAAAATTAAAAAATACTTACAATATTTTTATTTTTAACAAGAATTGCGTTCTCAAAAAAAAAAAAAAAAATTATGTGGGATTTTATTTGTCGATTTCCGCAAATAAATAAATTTGTTTATGGCATATGACGTGCGTATAAACATGAAAAAGTATGAGAAGCGTCGATGGAGGTTGGTAAACATTAATCGACGTGAGTAATGAAGGGCTGCATGACGTTGCTGTGGGCTTATCAGTACAAACCTGACCAACATGTGTGTGTAATTGCCCGTGTGTTCGTCGGCGTTTGATTCACACACATACACAACTTTAAACTATGACGACTAGTCTGAGGGCTTAGCATGCTGTGCTTAATTGGCTCACGTTTAATCATTCAATGTGATAAGCTTAATTTTCTTGTTACTATCGGATGTGTTAGTCACGAAAGTTTGGCATCTGATTTTACATTTTAAGTATTCCGTTTTAGTTATGTAATTATGTAATTCTCATTGAGTTGT
>JZSA01005018.1:0-11034 GCA_000956155.1 Cotesia vestalis | reverse complement strand
TTCTCCTGGTGACAAATTGTTTAATAATTCTTCAATTTTTGTACGAATTAATAAAGTTTTAATTGTAGTCGTTGTTTATACTTATACTTTATAATCCTCAACTTTGTTTATAGTGATATAATAGTTTATTTATTTATTATTTACTATTAATTGTTATAAAATTATATGGGGTCAATTGAACCAGCAGTCCCGGGGACGATTGAACCATACGGAGAAGCATGGGACATGCGCGCGCATCTTGACTCTACGTGAAAAAACTCAGGGAAATAACCTAACAATTTGATGAACTTTATTTATAATGAAAATTATTTTTAAATTAATTTTTAATTTATTTAATATAATATCTGTGCATTAAAACGGTGCAACAGTAAGATTATCAACTAACAATTAATATATTATTTATTAAAATTTCGGGTTTGAGTTTTAAATATTGTTGGTTCAATTTACCCCAAGCAGTGATTGAATTGCCCCCGAGCGGGGGTCAATTGAACTATTCGACGCGTTTGGATAAATTAATAATTTTAAAAAATTCACGTTGTTTATTGACTAATTTATGTATTGATAATGATAGTAGACATAATAAACTACCGTTCCAAGAAAAAAAAAATTAATATTTAGTTTTAATTCGAAGTGTAAAAAATTACTAAACTTTTTTTGGTTCAATTGACCCCCTTCTCCCTTAAATAAAATTTTGATACAGTTAAAAATTAAAAATTTTAAAAAAATTTGCTATTAAATAATATTGACAATTTTAGTCGCTAATCCTATCATTATCATATTACCGCGTAATTAATGGATAATGAATTATAATAGTAGCATAAAATATTATGTCAGACAATAATTAAATACGAGTGGGTGTTTTTGTGTATGTTTATGTGTTTACACACAAAGGGTAGGTAAGGAGTTTCTGAAAACTATTTAGCTAGGTGGTGTTATACGACAAGGACTACGTGGTTAGCATACTGTAAACAGTCGTTGTTGTTGGTTATATGTGTGATGGCGATAGCATTAATATGCTGAGGAGTATAATGCCCCAATGTGAATAATAATAACTCCCCACACAAAGAAAATTGAATGAGGCTTATGTAGGATACTAAAGCATGCCTTATAGTGTCCGTAACTATTTGTCAAGTGTTTAGTTGTGTTATCACAAATTCCGAGTGCTTACTTTATTTTTGGTGGTGATCAATTCGTTGATGACTCATCAAATTTGTATTCATGGCGCCCAACTATAAGCGTCAATTAATTGAATTTGTACATACAGGTATGCTTATACTGTAAAAATTCCGGAATTTCTTCACTAAGAATACATATTTTTCCAATACAACTATCGTAAAGCTGCACGGAAAGAACAAAATTACACTGCATATCCTCCCATATTATACTCAGTGTAATCTGTGGTAAAAAAAAATTTCAGATAATATCAAATATAATCCAAATTATACTAAATTATTTTTGTATTATACTCAGTGTAATCTCCGATTTGACCAAGTAATTTTTCTGGTTATACCGCGTTAGATTACACTGGATATAATCCGAAAAAATATCCCGTATAAATTGAATTATACTCAGTAGAATCTTGGATTATATAATTTTTACAATAATTGTGATATTAAACTTTTTTCTTTTTTAATTTATAAATTTTTTTAAAAATTTGTAAAATTTCTTAAATTTGTGATGATAAATTTTTTTTTTAAATTGTTCATTTTTTTATGTATTTTTCCAAAATGTAATGCAATGCATGGATAGAAAATATTTAAAAATAATTAAAGTACAATTTTTCCGATAATTAGGGGTTGAAAAATTTTTGGTAAATATTATCAAGTGGGGTCATCATTTTAATTTTCATTTTTTTTAATGAAATTTCTATTCGATTTTATTGATATATTAACAAAAAAAATTGATTACCACAATTTTCACAAATTTTAGAAATTTTCAAAAAAATTTATAAATTAAAAAAGAAAAAAGTCGAATATCACAATTTTTGAAAAAATTATATAATCCAAGATTCTACTGAGTATAATTCAAATTATACGGGATATTTTTTCGGATTATATCCAGTGTAATCTAACGCGGTATAACCAGAAAAATTACTTGGTCAAATCGGAGATTACACTGAGTATAATACAAAAATAATTTAGTATAATTTGAATTATATTTGATATTATCTGAAATTTTTTTTTACCACAGATTACACTGAGTATAATATGGGAGAATATGCAGTGTAATTTTGTTTTTTCCGTGTGGACTATATATATCACGGAAGGAAAATTATATGAAAAATTAAATTAAAAAAAATTTTAATTCGTTTCATTTTAATTGCACGCCTCATAGCGCGAAGAAATATAAAAAAAATATCAAAATTTGTTAGATAAAACTATGAAAAAAGCTGTATTAATTTTCTAAATCACTTAATGTGTATATTATAATTTTTAAGGGAGTAAAAATTATTTTTTTTTTATTTTAATTAACAAAAAAAAATGAAGAATTCATTCCACGAAGTTTATTATCAATAATATGAATAAAATCCTTCAATTGTGTCATTAATGTAACTATTATTCTTAATAACATTATTTAATTAACAAAATGTATACTGCATTTCGAATTCTGTTCGGTTTGTGTGAGCGTGAAAACAAGGAGTTTTAATTAAATTACTCATTAAGCGGTTGTTTTTATTTGAGAAGCGAGATACTGAAATGATGATTAAAATTTAAATAATAAATACAGATCGAAAATTTTGTTTGAGCGAACTCGAGAAAAATATGTTGATTGAATTTAATTAATTAACTATTTTCATTGCATCTGTTAATGTAGTACTCGGTTTTACATAATATATTATATCAAGTATTTATTTTTATTTTATTATTGTACTCGTTATTTTTTTATTATAAAAAATTTCCAAATTTAGATTTTCACGCAAACTTTGAATAGACATAAATTATGAACGAATCAAAATTAAGGAACCGGACAGGTTTTGTCTAAAAGAAGAAACTTCAGACTACAACTTTATATCAGAAAATTTTTTTCTATGTCCAATAATTACTGAGATATTAATTGTTAATGATTTATAACTTAATTTAATAATCATTTATTATCAAATCTTGAATATGCCCAAATTTTTAAGATTTTAAATGGTCGTAACTTCTGAACTAATTGGAATTAGGAAACCGGACAAATTTTTTTGAAAACTCAAGACCTTAAGCTACAAATTTTGTTCCAAAAGTTTTTTTCTAAGACCAATTATTACTGAGATATTAATTTTTGAAAATTAGTGATTTTGTTAATTATCAAATCATTTTTATGCCCAAATTTGAAAGACTTTAAATTACTACAACTTTTTAATGATTCAAAATTAAGGAACCAAATTAATTTTGTTTAACAGAGGAGGCTTCTGGCTACAATTTTTGTAGAAAAAGTTTTTCCCTGAGACTAATAATTACTGAGATATTAATTATAATACTCATATGTAATGCAATATTTGATCATATGTGGTCGCTAATTATTGATTTACAAATTTTTCTGCGGGTAATAAAATGACTCGAGTTTACGACAAAATAATTTTGACCACGTGCTGTAATTTTGGTCTGCCATAAGTTTTAAAAAATTTGAGCCGACAAAAAAACGAGGTGGAGAATAATCGCAACCTCAGGCGACGCCAAAATAAAAAAGGGTTCCAGCTCTTAAAAGGACTCAGTAGGCGGGCGACAATTTGGTTTAGGCTTATTAATGTAAAGGAAGCAGCTCTTATAGCCTGAGGGCACTCGATGACATCCTCAGCCAGGACGTTACCAGGGGTTCCGATCAGACAGCGACACAATAGCCTTGATTGCCGAAATTAGCCTCTAGCGATTCAAGAGCGGAGCTAACTAGCCGCCCAACTGCCTCGTCAATTTCGAAGTTCACTACAAATTTTTCCTCTTCCTCTTTTTCTTCTTTAATATCAGTGTTATATAGTGTTACGCACTTTGCTCTGTTATCTTCGTCAAAGTTTGGCTTTTAATTTCAAGATATGGATCAAAGAAAAAAAAAAATAGGAATGAGTCTTGACTTGAATTTGTCCTTTTCAAGGTTTTATATCTTTCTCACCGGTAGTTAATTTATTATGATAATTATCTAGTGAACTATTGACATTTTTAAAGATATAAGCTCACCCCGATATTACACTAATCGAGACCTTTCATTTGAGTACCCACATCAATTTTTCATATATTTTATATATTTATATATTTCAAAAATACCATATATATATAATATAAAAAAATTTGAATGTGGGTACTCAAATGAAAGGTCTCGATGAGTGTAACATCGGGATGAGCTTATATCTTGAAAAATATCAAAAATGAAGAAATTACCTTGAATTTTGTGAAATATTGACATTTTTAAATCTCTCTCTGATTGATATATCAGCAAATTTAAAGGTGAGTTTTTTCTGAGTAATTTTAATCCTTTAAAAGAGAGAGAGAGAGCTCTAAGAGAGATAGAGCTTTAATTAAGAAAGCATCCGAGTTGAAAGAATAAAATGTTCTCAATAAAATAAAAGACAATAAAAGTCTGAATTCGATACAAAAAGAATTCCCGGTACGGGATGAATATCCGATGTTAGGTACATATTTAATTAGAGTAAAAGAAAAATAAATTTTCCACTTAAACTTGCACAGTTTAATTTAACGAATAAAATAGAAAGAGAATACAAAAGATAAAATCAAAAGAGTAAGAACTTGGATTAGTGAACTTGGGATTAATTGACTTTACTTAATTTAACTTAAACTTTTACAACGTTATACAGATATACATCTATACCCACCTTACACTCAAATTCACTTATCTTCACTTTATGTACTTCATACAAATTTAATAAAAAAAAAAAAAAAAAAAAAAAAAAAAAAAAAAAAAAAAATTCTAATATCATTTTTAAACTTTACTTACAGTTTCGTTAAGTTTTTAACGATAGAAATTTCGTTAACAGTGAAACTTCTGACTTCTAACAATCTTTTTTATAATCAGTTCATTTTCATACCAATCTTCGCTCTAATATGCGCGGAAGTAAATTCCATCACTTCTATCATAAGATAGTTATCGAATTTACATTAAATTGTAACTGACAGTCAAAATGTACAGATAAATGAAAAAAAAAAGCTCACAATCGATTACTTGCTATTTTTATAAAAAAAAATCGTTTTAATAGCTAGCGTAGATTTTTAATGTGTTTATGAAGGGACAAACATGATAACTTTTGGAAAAATAAATTTTTCAACTCTATTTATTTTTTAATCTCTTCATCTACCTTAAAGGAAGTTGCATATTGAAAATTGCAGCTTAATATTATTTTGTTTAATTGTAATTAATATTTTTCGGCTGGCAGTTGGAGAAATTTTCTGTCCTTTGAGCAGCTATTTATAAAAATTTATTTGTAAATACAGCTTGAAGACAGCTGATAAGGGAGAAGGGGGTCAATTGAACCACGGGGCAATTAAACCATTCGAATGAAAAAATCGAAGAAATGGAAAAAACGCTTCATGCTCTTAGAATTAGATTCTAATATGTTAAACTCGGATATGATCAAAATTTTAAATCATTGGGATTAATAAATTTTGAAAAATTGAGATTTTTTTATTTTTAGGCATGTAAACTTTTTTTTTTTTCGGCTGGTGACAAATTGTTTAATAATATTTAAATTTTTTAATTAATTGATAAAGTTTGAATTGTAGTCGTTGTATATACTTATACTTTATAATCCTCAACTTTGTTTATAGTGATATAATAGTTTATTTATTTATTATTTACTATTAATTGTTATAAAATTATATGGGGTCAATTGAACCAACAGTTTCGGGGACGATTGAACCATACGGAGAAGCATGGGACATGCTCGCGCATCTTGACTCTACGTGAAAAAACTCAGGGAAATAACCTAACAATTTGATGAACTTTATTTATAATGAAAATTATTTTTAAATTGATTTTTAATTTATTTAATATAATATCTGTGCATTAAAACGGTCCAACAGTAATATTACCAACTAACAATTAATATATTATTTATTAAAAGTTCGGGTTTGAGTTTTAAATATTGTTGGTTCAATTTACCCCAAGCAGTGATTGAATTGCCCCCGAGCGGGGGTCAATTGAACTATTCGACGCGTTTGGATAAATTAATAATTTCAAAAAATTCACGTTGTTTATTGACTAATTTATGTATTGATAATGATAGTAGACATAATAAACTACCGTTCCAAGAAAAAAAAAAATTAATATTTAGTTTTAATTCGAATTGTAAAAAATTACTAAACTTTTTTTGGTTCAATTGACCTCCTTCTCCCTTAAATAAAATTTTGATATAATTAAAAATTAAAAATTTTAAAAAAATTTGCTATTAAATAATATTGACAATTTCAGTCGCTGTAAAAATTTATTTGTAAATACAGTTTGAAAACAGCTGATACTATACTCAATTGTGTTTTTTGGCTGACCAAAGGTAATACAGTCTTTAATTAGTTCTTTTTTATGATTCACTTATCGGAACGATAGAGGGCGTTCAATTTGTATGAAAAAAATACTCGCGGGAAAATTTCAACAAGCTTTAAAATTGAATTGTAAATAAAATTAATTTCTTGTCATTAATTTATTAAAATTATTTTTTAATTTATTCTTGTAGTGTACAGTAGATAATTATTTTTTTTTTCTATCGCTGTTTGATGTAAAATCATTTAAAATCAACTTTGATGAATTGACTTTTCATCCGAGCGTTTGAGGAATACACATTTGAACTAACCAAACTTTCTTCAACATAAAAGTCAAAATTCTTCATGTGTCTGGTTAAAGTAAATTTAGTTTCTAGTCTATCAGCACTAAATTCGCGTGTCCATACCTCTCATGTCTTTATTACGTAGCCGCAATAGCAATCCACGCGAATAATTCCCAGGGGATTTCTTCCGACTTGAAGAGAAATTAAAAAAAATAAAAGACTCCCTTGACGGTGAAGGCTTAGTGTAAGAGCATAAAGAATAAAGAGAATGAGTAAGAGGATAGGGGGATGAATGAGAGGAGGCAAGGTGGTGATACGATGCTGATGGCGGTGGATAAGAGGGTGGGATTTGCGATAACGTTTCTCGTTGACGTGCTTGGGTCTCGGTCTCTGTTCTACTCAGCATGCAACCAACACACGCGTGCTATTGCACTGACATGTTCATTCCTCGCCGTCTACCTTCTATCGTCTACGGGTTGTCTATATCCTACCATTTTTTCTTTTTATATATTTTTATTTATGCAATACTTATCATTTTTTTTAGTTCATGGTATTCCGCACTCAACTTTTGCTGTCATTTTCATTCAATCTGTCAGGATTTCATACTTTTACGCCTTTAATTTTTCTGACGGCTTTGCGCTGATGCACCAAGTGTCAACTGGAACAAGGCTAGAAGGGCCAGAAGTAAGCTGTCAAAAAGTGTATTTTTTAGCTTGAATTTTATCCGTGAATCTCAACTAGTATTTGTTGCTTTTATTGCAAAAAATATCGGTTATATTTTAGAACATTCCAATCGATAGTTAATACTTTTGCTAGTAATTAAAGTTTGTACTAAAAAAAAAAAAAAAAAAAAAAAAAAAAAAACAATATTAGATAACGTGATAAATGATTTTTAGTAACGATAACTTGTGAAAAACTATGTATATACTTTTTTGATTCTTTAAATTTTTGTAAATTCGATATGGACTTGAAAGTTCTAAAATATCATCAAGATCAATTTTTTGATTTGAATTTTTCAAATATTCTTGATCAGAACTCAATAATTTTTTAAAAAATTTATTTCCACAAGAATCACATCTTTTGGTATTATTTTCTATGTATCTTAAGGCTTTCTTGTGAAACTCGATTTTTTGATTTTCAGTTAATAATCTATTTATAATGTTAATTTTTTTTACTGTTAAAATTAGATATATTATGAAATTTCATAGATAAAATTAAATATAATATTTTCAAAAAATTACCTGTAAGTTATTTCACGAGATTTTGCGATTTTGAATCGTAGTAAATTACAAGATGCATATTTAGGAAGATCAATAAGTGGCTCTACAATAAAATTATAATACAAAAATTAAAATCGATAACTTAAATTATTTTATTTAACGATAAAATTATTTTGACCTCGTGCTTCAACATTTATGCATCCGCATTTAATTTTAATATTATCGTATAGATTCCTAAATTTGCTAGTGAATATTTTAGGCCCCAGACTCCTAGTAAAATCTCCAGCTGCACATCCGATAATTCGTTTTTCAAATAGATTTATTACCGCTATTTATCAAAAATCATTTAACATAAAAAAGTGTTTTTTTTTTTTTTTTTTTTTTTTTAATTTAAAATTGAAAAATATCAAAATTTCATGATGAAAATTACTTACACAATCCAATATCTCGAATTGATGTTTTTTCCATAAGTTTTTCCAGTAAACTTCTATTAATAGTCTCTCCCAACACAGCAGCGCATTTCAACAAAATTTGATCCATCGGTTTCAGCGAATCAAATAATTTAAGAAACAAAACTAAAAAATATCAAAAAACAATCTTTTTAATTAGATTATATTATTGAATTAAATTTTTTACCGTCTGTGGCAAGTTCGGCATTAACATCCTCAAGTTGAAAATTTTTCCGAACTGTACAAATAAAAACATCTTTATTTTCTATTTCTTCTTCTTCTTCTTCTTCTTTTTCTTCGTCGCCAAGTACCGAAATAGTTTCCTAATAATACAGAGAAAAATAAAATTTTAGAGAAAAACTGCATAAAATATATTTTTTAATTTTAATACTGATTTATGTTCGGAAAGTGAATAAAAATGCATAAGTGAATGCTTTTTTGTGTTTTTAAATTGTATTTTTATAAAACCTGGTTTTTTGATAAATTAAACGATAATAAATATTCTAAAATTTCTGAAACATTAAAAATGCCATTCTGAATAATCTATTAATAAAAATTCCACTATATTAATGAGTGATTAACAGCTAATTTATTACTGACTTGGTCACTATGTAAATTAGTGGTTTGTTCACTGTTTCAATTGGTGAATATTCACTATTTAGTATTGGTATACTTTTAACTATTTTAAATAGTGAATTTTCACTGTTTCAATTTTAGAGAGTAAAAACAGAAAATACCTCATAACTATTTTCATACATTCTCCATCCATCGTTTCGTGTTGAAATTTCTCCTTTTTCTTCTGCACGAGAACCAGATGGCAATTGTCTTGGAATTCAATTTTCAAGATAAATTATTAAAAAAACAATAAATAAATAAACAATTGTTATTGTCAATACAAATTACGTTTTAATCATTTTCATAGGTGGAGTAACTAGACCCATTTTTTTTAACATTTCTCTCGAGACTCTTTTTATTTCAATGCCTCCGACTTGCATCAAACTTATGAGATAACTTTCAATCCAACCTGAATTACCCATACTTCTTTCTTGAATAACTCTGTAGAAAATATGCAATTTATTATTATTCATCAACGTTTATATCATTATTCATTATCATTGCCAATTAAAAAATACTTTTCTAATTCTGGAGGGATAGCAACGACTCTTAAAAATTGACAAACCAGACCCGCATGATACCACTTATCCAATCCTTCAAGATTTACTATTCTTGCTTTTTTTTCTAATACTTCATAGAGTTTTTTTTCATCATCAATAAGACTAAAAACAAAAAAAATTCTCTCTTGATTTATGATTGTTGGAATTAAAGTGAGTGATTCCTTGTCAATAAACTCGGCGTCATCAATCAAAATCACCCACAAGTCTTTGAAACACTCTTCCACCAACTTGACAATGAATTCATCTATACGCTGTTTTTTTTCGTCTTCCAACAAAGTTGATTTATGGAAACTAAATTTAAAGTCAACGTTAAATATTTCATTTAATAAATAAAAATATTCTTTTCCATCAGTAGACTTTAAATAGTCAGAAAGAATTTTTTCACGATCTTCTTTGGTTGTTTCAATTTTGAAGCCCAGCGGAACACAGAATATAAAGTTAATTAAAGAATATGGTACCTAAAAAATTATATGTTTTTATTTTACTATAAAAAATAGTAATTCAAATCTTACTTCTTGGTCATTATCTGTAAGGCTTATATAATTGCAAGCAGTATTTTCGGGAATAATTTTTGATATTTCATCTAGTCGTCGCCGAGATAGAGCCGAAAGATCACCTCTAAAAAAAAAAAAAAAAAAAAAAAAAAAAATTAAAATTACGGCATAAATTATTTCTGTATTCAATTAAAATTTAAACTCGGTCACAATATAATAAAAGTAATTGCTTTTTTGATTAATTATATGTAATAGGGAAATAACTCGTTTGGTTTTATTCGAATAAAAATTAAATTTTATTTCAATTTAATTTTAATTTGAAATTTGTCACATATGTTCTGTAGCCTTTGATTTATAGTGCTTAAACAATTATTCATTGTAAAAAATCGGGAGTAAATTTTCAATGAGAGGAATCAAACATTTTTAATATAAAATAAGTCAGAGTGAAATTTTTTTTGGATTTTAATTAGCTTTAACAAGTCTTGTTTGCAAATTTACTGACAAATCCTTAAAAAAATTGATCTCAGGCTTAACTTTGTAAATATTAATTATTTTTTTATAAAATTCGACTCGAAATATTTAATTGAATTTTTTTAAAGATTTTTTTTTATCTTGTTGATAAATTCTGACGTAAAAAATGGAAAATAATAAATTATTAAAATTATAGCATTTAATAAAATGAAATTAATAAATACAATGTTGCTGGAATTAAATTTTATATTGAAATTTTTGGGATTTTTTATTATTGTAGAAAGAATTTATTAAAAAATGTTATTTGTAAAAAATAAAAAAAAAAAATGTTAATGGAATTTTTTATTAAATATTGAAATTTGTGAGAATTCATTTTGTAATTTTATTTTAGGTAAAAAGTTAACTGTAAAATTTGGATTTTATTTTAAACAATTTTATTATGAAAAATGAAATTATGAGGCATTTTTTTTTTTTTTTTTT
>JZSA01005017.1:0-15744 GCA_000956155.1 Cotesia vestalis | reverse complement strand
ATCTTGAATATTGCAATTGTCATTTTTCCGAGAATTTATTTTCCGTAAATTGCTGTTACTGATAAAAGTTAAAGTGACAAGAGACATTTAATAAAAAAGTGATTATTAAGCAATAAAAATCAGAGTCGCCATAAGGAAAGGATTGATTTTATGAATAATAAGACCATCACTCAGAACTAGACAGCGGAATCATTGAAACGTCTGGGATTTATACCCAAGAAAGACACTGTCATGTTTAAAAGTCTTTATGTATATTTAATGGGTTCTCGGTGAATTTATCAACGGGGTTTGAAGCTTAAGCGGAGCAACAAACGCCTGGGATCTGTAACGGGAACCTAACTGGTGATCGAAAGGAGCCGGAGCACGACAGTACATTTATAAAAAGAATCAAGGAGAGAGCGATTCTACCGTAAAGAGGAAGAGTGAGAGTGAGGGTTGAGGGTTGAGGGTTGAGGGCTGAGGGTGATTTTAGTGCCATTTGTCTCATTCACGGGGCGCCAAAGCGACGAGGGTAATAAATATCCTACTCGTTCATCTCGAGGTCCCACCAAATGTCGATACGAGCCAGCCTACGGTTCTACTTCACTGACGATTAATCCTTGTTAGACATGCGCCCATAAATCCGCGGTTCTAATCCTTCTCTACCTTTTACCCCAATAATTATATTTTATTTCGTTTATTTATTCTACTCGATAATTACGGTATCGACAGCTTCGATATTTCGCTATTTTCGCTTTAAGCGACTTTCGGTACGATGAATTAATCAGAAGCGGTAGAAATTTACAGAGGACTCCGAACCGTGTTGTTGAGTGAAAAAGATCCTAAGTAAATAATTGACCAGTTGAAAAAAGTGGACAAAATGGCGCGCACTGCTACGCTGCAGTCCGAGCTGGAAAAGGGCGAGCATGGAGGGGGGCGCTCAAGATAAATAGAAGAAATTGGAATCAACATTGGATTCGGTTTAAAAATGGACGGAAAGAAAACAAATGAAAAACGTAGATAAATTGAGGAGTTAGTGGACCAATGCGAGGATAGTAGACAAATGTTTAAATACTTCGATGTTATATATAATCATTGTAAATAGTAATAATAAAATTAAAACTTTCAGTGAAACTACATGCCTGCCGTGAGATAAAAATTACATTAAAAAAAATTTTTGGTCATTGCAAAAAAAATTTTTGTGTTAAATATTTAGTAAAGTAATCAAAAACTGTCAATTTTTTACCTGGAAATGAAATAAAAATTACTTGCTACCTTGCAGCCACTATGTGACTGCCGTGACTTGTGAACTTTGAATAAATAAAATTTTGCTTTATTAAATAATGAATTTTGTTAAATTGCAATGTACTTTCCTTACTATTGACATTTTTAAGATATAAGCTCATTCCTAAGTTACACTCATAAAGACCTTTCATTTGAGTACCCACATCAATTTTTTATATATTTATATAGTGTACATATATATAATATATATAAATATATAAAAAATTGATGTGGGTACTCAAATGAAAGGTCTCGATGAGTGTAACATCATGATGAGTTTACATCCTTAAGAATGTCAAAAGTTCACAAGATACAAGGTCATTCTTTAATTATGTAATATATATAATATATATTTTGAAGATATAAGCTCATCCCGATGTTACACTCATCAAGAGTTTTTATTTGAGTACCCACTTGCATTTTGATATATTTTTCATATATAATATACATAAATATATAAAATATATGAAAAATTGATGTGGGTACTCAAATGAAAGGTCTCGATGAGTGTAACATCATGATGAGTTTACATCCTTAAGAATGTCAAAAGTTCACAAGATACAAGGTCATTCTTTAATTATGTAATATATATAATATATATTTTGAAGATATAAGCTCATCCCGATGTTACACTCATCAAGAGTTTTTATTTGAGTACCCACTTGCATTTTGATATATTTTTCATATATAATATACATAAATATATAAAATATATGAAAAATTGATGTGGGTACTCAAATGAAAGGTCTCGATGAGTGTAACATCATGATGAGTTTACATCCTTAAGAATGTCAAAAGTTCACAAGATACAAGGTCATTCTTTAATTATGTAATATATATAATATATATTTTGAAGATATAAGCTCATCCCGATGTTACACTCATCAAGAGTTTTTATTTGAGTACCCACTTGCATTTTGATATATTTTTCATATATAATATACATAAATATATAAAATATATGAAAAATTGATGTGGGTACTCAAATGAAAGGTCTCGATGAGTGTAACATCATGATGAGTTTACATCCTTAAGAATGTCAAAAGTTCACAAGATACAAGGTCATTCTTTAATTATGTAATATATATAATATATATTTTGAAGATATAAGCTCATCCCGATGTTACACTCATCAAGAGTTTTTATTTGAGTACCCACTTGCATTTTGATATATTTTTCATATATAATATACATAAATATATAAAATATATGAAAAATTGATGTGGGTACTCAAATGAAAGGTCTCGATGAGTGTAACATCATGATGAGTTTACATCCTTAAGAATGTCAAAAGTTCACAAGATACAAGGTCATTCTTTAATTATGTAATATATATAATATATATTTTGAAGATATAAGCTCATCCCGATGTTACACTCATCAAGAGTTTTTATTTGAGTACCCACTTGCATTTTGATATATTTTTCATATATAATATACATAAATATATAAAATATATGAAAAATTGATGTGGGTACTCAAATGAAAGGTCTCGATGAGTGTAACATCATGATGAGTTTACATCCTTAAGAATGTCAAAAGTTCACAAGATACAAGGTCATTCTTTAATTATGTAATATATATAATATATATTTTGAAGATATAAGCTCATCCCGATGTTACACTCATCAAGAGTTTTTATTTGAGTACCCACTTGCATTTTGATATATTTTTCATATATAATATACATAAATATATAAAATATATGAAAAATTGATGTGGGTACTCAAATGAAAGGTCTCGATGAGTGTAACATCATGATGAGTTTACATCCTTAAGAATGTCAAAAGTTCACAAGATACAAGGTCATTCTTTAATTATGTAATATATATAATATATATTTTGAAGATATAAGCTCATCCCGATGTTACACTCATCAAGAGTTAAAAATTTTATAAAAATTTTTTAATTTTTTTTTTTTTTTTTTTTTCAATTCTAAGGTAAAAGCCCTCATTATTAACACTATTAACACTATAAGAGTGATCATGAATATTTGAATTTTTTTTGTCGTGTTTCAAATCAGTATTGTTAATTTTTTTTTGTATAAGACGCTTTAATCATTGTTTTTATTTACATAATTTAATTTATTAACTTTAATGGAAATAAATTTATTAATTATTATATCAACTCAAAACCAACAGGTCGAATGTATGTATGTAATATTTATCAAAATTTTTAACACTCTTCTTAATTTAAATTTATAAAAATTTATTTTCTATTTTTTAGTTCGGTTTTCTATAAAAAGCGTGTGGGTCATTCCATGTCAAATCGTCAAATAGTTGGAATCGACCCTTTTTTGATTTGGACAAATTTTGGTCAGAAGTTTTCTTTTATCATATAACGAAGTTCTGCCAAAATAAAAATAAAATAAAAAAATTTTTTTTTAAAAGAAATTCAAATTCAAAATTTCGCAATTTTTCCAGTTTTTCAATTTTGTTTTTGTAATATCTCGAACGCTATTATAGATACAGGAATTGCTTTTCGTTTGTTTGAAAGGGGACACTTAGAGCTCTTGAAAAAAAGAAATTTTGGAAAAAAATTTTGAAAAATGCTAAATTTGTCAAATTTTGAATTTTTGAAACTTTTTAAAATGAAGTTCACAGTTAAAATTTTGGCTCAATTTTTTTTTTTGTTAAATACCTTGCACTGATTTTGAAAGATTCTGAAATTTTTAGAAGGGTGTTTTTCGCTTTTTCAAAAATATAAATTTTTGAATTTCCAAAAAAATTATCCCCTTTCGAACAAACAAAATGCCATTGGTATGTCTATAATAGCGTTGGAGATATTACAAAAACAAAATTGAAAAACTGGAAAAATTGTAAAATTTTAAATTTGTATATCTTTTGAAAAAAATTTTTTTATTTTTTTTTTATTTTGGCAGAACTTCTTTATATGATAAAAGAAAACTTCTGACCAAAATTTGTTCAAATCGAGGGGTCGATTTGACATGAAATGACCCGTGTTTTTTTAGTTTTTTTAAACTATTATTTTTATTTAATTAAAATAATATTTAAGATTGCCGAGAAATATTAAAAATTGTGATTATAAACAGATTTTAATAATGAAATAATAAAATTAAATAAGGTGTCAATATTGGGTGTCCTGCAAAAAATAGGGGCTTTTACATTATTGCACTAAATAAATTTTTGAAAATCATGGAATTAATCTCCGTTAAATAATCTTGACAATAGTATGCAAGATATATTGATTTCGTAAACTAACAAGACTCTAATAATAAAAATAGTTGCCGAAATGAGGGGAAAAAAATTATTCGATCGTAAAAACATTTTTAAGATATAAGCTCATTCCTAAGTTACACTCATAAAGACCTTTCATTTGAGTACCCACATGCACTTTTCATATATTTTTCATGTGTACATATATATAATGTATATAAATATATAAAAAATTGATGTGGGTACTCAAATGAAAGGTCTCGATGAGTGTAACATCATGATGAGTTTACATCCTTAAGAATGTCAAAAGTTCACAAGATACAAGGTCATTCTTTAATTATGTAATATATATAATATATATTTTGAAGATATAAGCTCATCCCGATGTTACACTCATCAAGAGTTTTTATTTGAGTACCCACTTGCATTTTGATATATTTTTCATATATAATATACATAAATATATAAAATATATGAAAAATTGATGTGGGTACTCAAATGAAAGGTCTCGATGAATGTAATGTCGTGGTGAGCTTATATTTTTAAAAATTCCAATAGTTCACAAGATACAAGGTCATTTATTAATTATATATCTAGAGATAGCGCATTTTCGAATGTAGTCTAAATACTTATCATAATAAATTGATTATCGGTGAGAATGATATGAAACCTTAAAAAGGCACAGATTCAAGTCAAGACCTTTGCAATGACACAAAATTTTTCTTATTTTCTTAAATATGTAGATAATGGTACATTTATCAATTTTTTAACACTGTATTTTTGAATAATTTCTAGCAGAATGATTATTGTCATTTTTATGATAATTTTAAAATAAAATTCCATTTATTTTGTAAAAATGTGCTCATCAAAAATTTTATATATTCCATAAATAATATATAACTCATTAATCATAATCAATTACTCAGTAATCCATCAAAATAAAATATAATAAGGATGAAAGTACATTCACAGAAAAAAACCACAAACATGCTCGTGAAACTAAAAGTTATTGCAAAAAAATAAAGCGAGATTGTAATTTGATATTTCGTTCGTGATTGAGGTCTGAAGAATATTATCGTAAATATATATCTTTTGTGTTTGCTGTGTATATAATATAACTATAACTATGAATATAAATTATATGAGAGTACGTTGACGCATGAAGCACACGCACCGCAGAATATGTCACGTACCAGGCAACTTACACGCACAATCAGCCTTCCCCTTCAGCCTCTCAGGTGTTATTTATTACAAGGAATATTAAATGTCAAAAATGAAAACTATTTTTTTTAATACTTTATTTTTAAAAAATAGATAGATTAAAAAAAATTTTTGTAGGGTTTAAATAAAAATTTTATATTTTTCTTGTAAGTGAGAAAATTTCTCTCTGGCTCCAAAAAATTAAATATCTCGATAGTAAATTTTCATTAATATTTTATTGACTAAAATGTCAAATTGGAAGATCAAATAATATTGAATGTTTTTTTTTTAATTCAATACGTAAAATTGCACGCTAAAAAAGTATAAAATTAATATCAAATATTCAAGAGAAAAATTTTCTCAAGGTGAGAAAATTTTTTTCTTAGCTGAAGTAGGTGGCGCTACTTCCCTAAAGTATCTAAATTTATTGTATCAAATATTTAAGATAATTTGAATTAAGAAAAAATTACTTTCACCAAGAATAGAATTTCAAGAAAAATTTTTACTTCGGCCAACACAACTTCGGTCTTCCTTCGGGCACCCAAAAATTTTCTTGAGCCAAGAATTTTGTTCTCCATTCAAGAAATTTTTCTTTCTGTGTAATCTCGATAATAAGGTACCCACGGATAATAAGAGCTGCTGGATACTAAGGCCTAAGTGACAGAAATGCTATTTAAAATAACCGCTTCCGCTAAAGACTTCTCTAGTAGAAGCGTCTAGCATAAAAATGTCGCTACAAGTTTATAGAGTCCCGATACAACGTTCCTTGTCTTCTATATTTTATCATCCGTCATATGCTAAAGTAGCGCAGAAGAATTCCTAAAAAACGATTTCAGTAAATGGTAAACATTTTTTATAATTTTATATTTAATAATTTAAAATCATGGTTCTAATTTTTATCAACATCTTAAAAAGTATTGTTGCTCAATTTAAGTGATGATTGATCTCTAATACCAATTTTATCAAGTATAGTATAACTATTTCCAGTATATTATTACCCTACCGTAGTAAAATAAGGCCTATTCGCAAAGTTTTTGAAAAAATTTAATTTTGTGTTTGTTTATTGTGAAAATTACCATTACTCCATTATATTTTATGGCTAATGTATTAATTTAAAAATTAATGATACATTGCAATAATTAAATGCAATATTTTCGATTTTTTTCAAAATCTCCCTTAGCTAGGCCTTATTACCCGCCGGTATCTTATACCTTGAATTCAGTAATGTCAAATAGTTTTAACTAACTTTTAAATGACCATGTATTTATATTCTAACAAAAATAATAATAAACTGTTATTTTTTTGATCTGCGCTCGAATTTTATCAATGAATTTCAATTGTTGTTTTTAAATCAAATGGTTTTTTCTTTAGCCTATAAATTAAAATTTTGTGATTAATGAACCTGTATGTACACACAATTTTTGCGCTACTTAATGACTATCTTGAATATTGCAATTGTCATTTTTCCGAGAATTTATTTTCCGTAAATTGCTGTTACTGATAAAAGTTAAAGTGACAAGAGACATTTAATAAAAAAGTGATTATTAAGCAATAAAAATCAGAGTCGCCATAAGGAAAGGATTGATTTTATGAATAATAAGACCATCACTCAGAACTAGACAGCGGAATCATTGAAACGTCTGGGATTTATACCCAAGAAAGACACTGTCATGTTTAAAAGTCTTTATGTATATTTAATGGGTTCTCGGTGAATTTATCAACGGGGTTTGAAGCTTAAGCGGAGCAACAAACGCCTGGGATCTGTAACGGGAACCTAACTGGTGATCGAAAGGAGCCGGAGCACGACAGTACATTTATAAAAAGAATCAAGGAGAGAGCGATTCTACCGTAAAGAGGAAGAGTGAGAGTGAGGGTTGAGGGTTGAGGGTTGAGGGCTGAGGGTGATTTTAGTGCCATTTGTCTCATTCACGGGGCGCCAAAGCGACGAGGGTAATAAATATCCTACTCGTTCATCTCGAGGTCCCACCAAATGTCGATACGAGCCAGCCTACGGTTCTACTTCACTGACGATTAATCCTTGTTAGACATGCGCCCATAAATCCGCGGTTCTAATCCTTCTCTACCTTTTACCCCAATAATTATATTTTATTTCGTTTATTTATTCTACTCGATAATTACGGTATCGACAGCTTCGATATTTCGCTATTTTCGCTTTAAGCGACTTTCGGTACGATGAATTAATCAGAAGCGGTAGAAATTTACGCAATTGGTAATTTTTTATTCATTTAATCCCTATTAAGTGGAATTTATTCTGAGAATAATTTTAGTTATTTTATTTTAAAAAAAAAAATTTTTTAAGCTCTTTAAGAAATTTTAGAGCGCGAATTAGTGAGACCAAAAATTTCATAGAAATTCTTCAAAAAACATTTTTTTCGACAATGATATTTAACGAACGAATCAACCGATTTTGACCAGGTTCACGGAAAAAACAAAATTACACTGCATATCCTCCCATATTATACTCAGTGTAATCTGTGGTAAAAAAAAATTTCAGATAATATCAAATATAATTCAAATTCTTTTTTAATTTATAAATTTTTTTGAAAATTTCAATATTATTCATAAATTTAAAAACTTATTTTGAATGCTTTTTATTTATATTTGTAATAGATAGAATATAATCTAAACTCGGCCAAAAGTTAAATATTGAAAATATGTTTTTATAAAAAGACTTTTCATGAGAGTCAGTGTTTCAAAAAAATTATTTGAATTTTAAATGTTGAAAAAAGGCTTTTAATTTTGCCAAACAATTGATTCTTACCAAAATTTCTCAACTCAGACTAAGATATAACTTCGGGTAATTGTTGAAAGCAATGTGAGTAATTTCTTCAGAGAATCACTTAAATTTTCTGGTTTCTGAAAAATATATTTACCGGTTATTTTCTCGAAGATACTTGAATTTAAATTAATAAATTACTTATCTACATATTTATAATTTCGTTAATACCCTTACCCTTTATAAAATGAAAATAATAAAAATAAAAAAATATAAAAAGGCGGTCGTGAATTGACTGGTGGTTATAATGTCAGGCCGTTATTCTTCGGAGGAATAATTCGGACTGTTCGACATGGAGTCAAGGATGATGATAGGCTGGATCACGTGGAATAAAAAGAGGATTGAAATGAGGATAAAAAAATAATAAAAATAAGAGTAAGGATGAGGATAAGGAGAGAAGGAAGAAGAGGTGTATGAAGAATGAAGCAAGACCGAGAAAATCAAAAAGAAAAAAAAGGATCGGAGCCATGCATCGGATGCGTGAATGTCTGAGAGCCTCGTAAACGCCAACACGTAATAATTATAACGATGCCGAGAGTGGCGACTACCCTACGGGATAACGACGGGGTAAGTAAGGAACAAACCAAACAAGAGAAAGCAGCCTCGTCGTTATTTCTCATCGACTAGACGTTGCAAATCAAAGTCCTCTGGCCTGGCCTGTCCTTAAAAATTTGAAAAGACGGCTCTTATTCACCCTCGGGACTCTCCTCAGAACGCGAGTTGAGAGTTGAGGGATAAAATAAGATTAACAGACGTGCAAATAAAACGGATAGCTTTAACTTTTATTTCTGATGGTCCGTTGTCTGCTTAGCTGGTTCGGGCGAGTACTCTCATCTGGCAATAATGTTTACGCTGACGCATAAATAAAAGTGCTAGGCTTAACTCGCCAGGTCAACTCGTTTCGGTGATAGTGTTTGAAGACCTGTCAAATCCTTCCAAGTCCTCACGGAAAATTTATTTCGGTAATTTAACGTCACTCATCTGTGTCAAAATATTTATCCTTAAATGTTTTATTTCATTTGCCGAACGGTCAAAAAACTCAATGTTTCATTTCGAAGAAAAATTCATTTCATGGGCTATATCCATCTCCAATTAGTTCTTTGTATTACAATGTAGAAATAAAATAATATTAATATTGTAATTTTTTTTTGTTCTTGAATTTTGAAATAGCGGGTAATAATATCTTAATTACAATTAAGGTACCCGCGGGTAATAAGGCCTAAGTGATAGAAATGCTATTTAAAATAACCGCTTCCACAAAAGACTTCTCTAGTAGAAGCATCTAGCATAGAAATGTCGCTACAAGTTTATAGAGTCCCGATATAACGTTCCTTGTCTTCTATATTTCATCATCCGTCATGTGCTAAAGTAGCGCAGAAAAATTCCTCAAAAACAATTTGAGTAAATGGCAAACATTTTTTATAATTTTATATTTAATAATTTAAAATCATTGTTCTAATTTTTATCAACATCTTAAAAAGTATTGTTGCTCAATTTAAGTGATGATTGATCTCTAATACCAATTTTATCAAGTATAGTATAACTATTTCCAGTATGTATCTTTTCGATTTTCTCTTCCTCGTGCCGGTGACGAAGCGGATTTCATACATAATCTCTCATTACACTGGATATTACAACGAGGATGAGTTGGACTCTTCTTTGCTATTCAAGAGCAATATCACTTTTCCGTGTCCTTTCATTCTTAATTCAAGTTACGTTCAGAAGAATTTCAAGAATCCAGGGAAAAAAGTTAATTGGTTTGATATATTTTTTGGTAGTGAAAATTGTTCTTAAATAATAAATTTCGATGAATATAGGGTAATTGTCTGGAAAAAATTGACGAATGAATTAATTTTAGTAACTTTTTAGTTCTTCAATTTCGTGATTACCCGTTTTTTTTTAAATTTTATTTTACGATAATGATGATAAGAATTTGTAAAAATGAATTTTTTCATTAAACTTGTTCTACTTTCAGCAGTCTTCAGTAAAAAAAAAAATATCTTTTTAAATCAGAGAAAATTATTTCATTAGAATTTAAACAAATTATAAGTTAAATTTTGAATTTTAACAATCAACCAATCAACCAATTTATAGTCTCAAAAAATTAAATATTCAAAAAAAAAAATTAATTTTTTATAGCCAAAAATAGACAGCACTCTATTTTTCAGTAATTGCCAAAAATTTATGACTTGAATCAATAATTTTATTTTTTTTTTTAAAAGTTTATTCCCTCACTCAAAATTTAAACATTTTTATGTTTGTTTTATAAATTGAACCTTTTCATTCACCTACTTATCAAAAACTTATAAAACTTCTTCAAAATCCTCCTTTTTTTTGTTTTTAATCTATGTCTAGAAAATTATTCATAAAAATGTCACATTATTACATCAAAAATAAAACTCTGTTATCAAAAAATGAATATTTCCTTAAACTTCTAAAAATTTTATATTCACGTTACAAAATAAGGCTAAAATCTACTATGCAATAAAATGGTATAAATCTGACATCAGTTGAATGAAAAAAATTTTTCTATACAAAATACATAACATCTTAATATCACCGAGTCCCCAGCAGTCATCAAAGACCAGTAAGCTCTAAAAAAAACATACACGTAACCCTCGATTCCAGCCTCCTTATTCTCAATGATAATCTGTTCTGTTTGCTAACCATCTACCATCCACCATTTTCCGAGTTAAAGAAGACAGATCCACCAGCAGGCAAAGAGGCACGGGCCTTTGACCTATCCGGCTCCATTAGGCGCATTTGTTTGTTCAGGACCGGATGGCATCACAAGAATATAAGGATGGAAGTTGCTGAAGAGTCGAAAAAATGTGTTGACTTTTAAGTCACTGACTTAAATCTTTCATTCCCCAGCTTGTGTGTTTATTGAAACATTTAGTTGATTTTAAATAAAATATCTGGCATTTATGTGTATTTGTTTGAACAAACAGCTTGGCAAGCTGCAGCTTGAGGAATAAGATACAAGTAGTTGCTTCGGATTAGTTATGTGCAATGCAACAAGTTTATATAACTGTTTATTTTAATAAATTTCAAATAAAATTTTTATTACCGTAATGCAGATAGAGGAATTTAGACAGGTTAATCTAAAGCCACATCAATATATATAGAAGCTTTCATCTCCGCAGATTTAATAGACTTTGCAACAGTTGATATTATACATACGTCAGTTGCTCGGTACACTTTGAATTGATTCCAACTCTGAATTCACTACCACTAAGTACCATGCTGAAACCTTGTATTTTACTGCATCAATTTTGACATTTGATATGCTAGTAAAAGATGGTAATCTGAAGGACTTGAGACCATTGATGTCACTTAGAGTGACATCAATACTTATGGACCATGATACACATGTATACAGTGGAAAATATAGGTTGACCAACAAGTCAATTGTAAATACAATACAAGAGTATGAAAATGATACTTTGATAGAAAATTTAACCTTAAAAGTATACCTATAGGTAGTATCATAGCTAGTATCAATGTAAAACATCTAATAATAACGTTAAATAAACGTGAAAACGTTTCAGTGGCATGTCGCGAGAATCCATTCAGTCAGTCTCACGTTTCGTTGGTTCTGTCTGAGTTATATAAACTCGTTTCTTTCAATTTCATACACTTCGTTAAAAGAGTTCGCAAGCATGACTGCTTTTAAACTCGATAGTCTTGAAATGATCAAATTTATCGTGGTTCATAATATTCTTGATAAAGTCTGAAATATGATATTATGGTTATATGAAAATTTATAGAAAAATTGTAGTGAAGTAGATGTTCTTTACGAAATAGAAATAGTGTATCTATCAAAATATTCAATCCATAGAAATAACCTTGGATGGTAATAAGCAATAACATCTTAATCAACATTTATAAACGCCTCACAACGCAAGCGGAAAAAAATTTTGTTAAGATAACCTAAGATATGTTGTGGTAACAAATGAATTTGTTAACACATAGGGATAACAAATAATGGTTACGTGCGCTAATATCCCCGACAAAATATCCCCGAATAAAATATCCTGAAGACAAAATATCTCTGGACGAAATATCCCTGCAATCAAATATTAATAAATGGAATATTACAAAAATTATTTATGAAACGATCAAATCAAACAAATTCAATATTTTATAAGATACAAATTATTGTCTGCTATAAATATTATTTTTCTCACCTCCGGGCGGAAAGCGTCAATTTTCCTCCCGCTGCGCTAAACGAAAATGCCGCTTTCCGCCTCCGTCGAGGAGAAAAATAGCATACACTCCTCGGGAAGTAAATAAGAAAGCCTCAGATCACATGTTTGTTGGCCTCGGCTTCGCCTCGGCCAACAATTACATGTGATCTGAGACATTTCTTACTTTACTTCCCTGGGTGTGTAATATACTATTATAGTCCGCTATAACACACAAACGCAGGTAATCGTGTTGCGCTTTTTTAACAAGGTTTTTGTGTGTGTTGATTCAAAATTAGACCAACACAAACGAGGGTAATCGTGTTGCGCTCTTTTAACATGGTTTATGTGTGTGGTTGTCTAACAATGCGCCAACAAATATTTAGTCTCGAGGATATTTTGTCTGAAAATGTTTTGTCCGAGGATATTTTGTCGCGGAGATATTTTGTCGGGGAGATTAACGCGTATCACCACAAATCATATGTTAAAATAACAAAATTTAGGTAATAACAAGTTATTAATATGTTATAACAAAAAAATTGTTACTATATAGCAAAATCTTTTAGTTGATTCGACAAAATACTTTAGTTCCCATACAAAAAAAATTCTGATTCAACATGAATTTAATATTGAAATTCATATTTTGACACAAATATGAATTAGTTTTGAGATCAATCTAAATTTGAAATTGATTTGTAGATAGAAATTACCACGCCTGTAGAATTTCCGATCCTGCTTCAGAATTTTAATTAAGACTTAAAAATACTTTATGTATAAAATTTATCCTAAATATTATTAAATCATTATTAAAATTCTGAATCAGAATTTTTTTTTTGCACGGATTGGTATAACAAATTTTATCGCAATAAAGTTGTTGAGGATTTTTTAAAGCTTTCGGCTTAAAATAGTTTTAAATAGCGACCGTTAAATACAAATCAGAATCTTCATCCGGGAATCGAACCCCGAACTCTTAGTTGGTAGCCAGAGACTCTCCCTCTACGCTACCCAAGGGAAACTACTATTGATATCCTTCGGCATTTACATAAACTCGGAATCTAGCGTTCTGCACGGCCATTACTCACACTAATTAAAAAACATTCCAATTCAACTATTGTAAAATTTGATATACTTCTATCGAAAAGATACAGAGGAGTGGAAATTTTAATCTCTTACTTTTTACAATAGTAATGTCGTGTTTTTTCTAATGGAATTTAATACAATAATTACTTGGTGGAATTACTTTAGTAAGTTGTAAAATTTCGTAAATCCTTTATTAAAAAGTTGATGTAACGTTTTAATTGTTTTCGCTTTTTGTTGCTATGCTGATCACTTTGGCAACGGTTGCCATAGCAACAGTTACCATGGCAACGGTTAACGTAGCAACTGTTATTATAGCAATGTTAACCATGGCAACGGATAAATATTAATGAGTGAAATTTGTAAAAATATTAATTAGTTAAATTGTCGATAAATAAATATTTTGATAAAAGCGCGTTCGATTCTCTAGTAAATAGAAAATTTTCTTCTAAAATATTTGACAATTATAAATAATTAAAGTATAGTCCAACTTTACAATAGTTGTATCGTAAATATTCCCAGAAATTTTTTTTTTCGTGTATGGATCCTGTACTAATCTTCAAAATTATGGAATGTTTGGTCCTAGCACGACACGAAATCATCATATTCTTATTATTTTATTTAAACGTACCTATTTTGATTTCAGTACGTAGGAGGAATGGGACCAGCTCAAACAAGTAGTGTAAGTTATAGCAGTGTATCACAGAGTAGTGAGGGAGGTGCCTACAGTGGAGTAACGACAACAAGCACGCAATCCTCAAACTCTGGGACTTGACGTCAGGCAGGGCCTAAATTAGGGCCAAAACGAGATCGTGCAATACGTTTTCGTGAGACGTGATTAACGGGGGAATCTAATACTCTTCAAGTGCCATCAACAATTCTTAGTGAAGCAATCAATAATACAGCAATAGACGATCATATTTATAATGATATTATTCTTGATGAAATTGAATTAGACGAACTATATGAAATTGATGAAGATGATGATGATGATGATGAAGAATATGAAGATGATGATGATTACGACGTAAGATTTAAATTTTGGAAACACCGACTGGACAGTTCTATTCCTGAAGAAGATGAAGATGTATGTGATGACGAACAAACTTAATCTATAAATATCTGTAAATAAATATTTTTTAAATTATAGAAAATTCAATTATTAGCGTAAATGATGTGTAATTATCACTTAAGGAAGTATTAGCCGATAAAATTATCACTTATAGTTTTTTACTTAAAAATTGTGCCAAATATTGGAAAATATGTAAAAAGTCATTTTACCAAAGTCGATTAAATTTACATAAGTACAAATATTTCAGCTACTACACAAGATTTAAATTTTGCAATCATCAGTTAATAAATAGTGTAAGCATTTGATGACGACATAAATGATAAAAATTGCAATTTCAAGAAATTTCATTGAAAAATTACTCTCTTAAAATGAATCAGTGAAATTTCACTGTTTCACAGCTATAAGTATACCAAGTGGTATACTTATAACTGTGAAATAGTGAATATATCACTAATTTCCAGTGATTTTCACTGGTTCAGATTTAGAGAGTAATTGGTATGTACAACCTCAAAAAGTAGACATTTTCATATCCATATTTTTTTATGAGCTATTTAATTTATATACATTTTTTTCATATCTTCATAATCTTAAATAGTTTTTGAGTTTTACAAATTTATTAATTTCAATTGTTAATAAGTTTATATTATACTTTTTTAAAATTGAAAGTAGTATACTACTTAGGTGCTACGCTGTAAAAATGGACCTAGAGCATTTTACGTAATCGTGTAGTGTGAAATAACGGTGTAAAATTTTCTCGGTGTAAATTTTCCATCCATGTAATTTCAAGGTGGTGAAATCTACTTTTTTGTTATACTCGCTCCAAAAGTTCAACTTTTGAGCATTGGGTGGCGTCCGTAAAGGGATTCTTTTCTAGAGACTCTACTATACCGTCTTTGTTTCACGGCCTGGGCCGTGAAGTTTTACCCCCTCCTTTTTTTTACGAACTTTTCGAGTACACCCAGACGAAATTGA